>CAIGRH010065354.1:0-10480 GCA_903798295.1 Fraxinus nigra
AAAAAAAAAAAAAAAAGTTGGTCTTGATTTGAGATACCTTGTAATCGAACCCCACCATTTTAAGGTTGGGAAAAAGAAACATACACAGTAATTAACTAAGAATAAAAAAAAATGAGTTGGTCTTGATTCGAGATACCTTTTAATCGAACCCACCATTTTAAGGTTGGGAAAAAGAAACATATGAAGTAACTAACTCACTCTTTTCCGCCATTTCATTAGTAAACAGACACTTGTAATTAATCAAATATATAAATGAAAGCAAATTTTAATTCTTCTTTTTAATATATTCAAATCAAAATTAATAATTAATTTTAACCACACACATTTCATCAGCTTTTATCAAAATTTACTAAAAATTCGACGTCAAATTGGAGCTAAATAATATAATTGTGCAACGTGGCAGTGACTAGATATGCTTTCTTTAATAAATAGTTAATTAAGCACTGTTAAGTGCTTAATTAATTCAATCACTTTCATTCCAAGTCATTCTTCGACTTTACAGATAATATATGGCTGTTTTTGCAGTGTGCTAAGGCAATCTCACAGTCTCACTTCCTTAAATTACATAAAATTAATATTTTTTTTTCTTTTTTCATAAATTTAATGTCAAATCTGAGCTGTAATGTTTAATTATGTCCCCATAAACAAGTGTTTACATGCAAATACAAACACGTGTTTAGGTTTTGGTTTGAAAGTACACGTGCATGTACTTAATACGTACAATTTTTTTTTATAACGTTAATAATAATTAGCAATTATTTATGTAATTTCGGGGAAAACAATAATTAAAAAGAAACTTAATAAATACAAAAAGATAAGTCAAAATTAATCAATGCCAGTTGGAAATATAAAATATTTAAATTTAAGTCAACTAATTATGTTTGTTGTGTGTTCTTTTTTAATTAATTTTTCATAAAATAATTATTTATATACAACTTTAAAAATTCATTATGTAATTAACAGGCACAAAGTCAATTTTCTTGTACTAGAAATGTCAACTTTATTAATATATCGGGTAGAGTCGGTAGACGAAGGTTAATAATTCTTTATTTTATGATGTTTAGTTCGTCTAAAGAAATTTTAGGAGTCAAACAAATTTCGTACGATAAATTTATTGAATGTTACAATCGCTTTGCAAAACTCGCCAACGAAAACTATCCATCCATGTAGGACAGAATAATCATGTGGATGAACCCTAAAAGGATTTTAAACAAAAAAATTTGTGATGATTTTTTCATGCTAATGTTTTTTATAGTTAGGAATTTCAATCTATCATGATATCACTTCATGAATTAATTACAAAATTTGAATAAAGTTAATATATTGTTTGACCTTGAGTTTACAATAATTGTGCATACGTACAAATTATTTACTTATTTATTTAATATGTATAATTTGAGTAAAATGAGATTTGATTTGACTATATTAGAGTCTTGAAACTGATTAATTATTATTGAAATAGTTGATTAAATTATTTATTTAATTGGCATGTTACTTAATTAATTAACAAAGACTTTTAGTTAAATACACTTGCTTATGAACTACATCTGTGTTGCCCCTACAGGTTCGTGGAAGTTTAACATTTATAATTATTTTATTATAAAAGATGAACCGCAACAACCCCACCTGTCCTGCCCTGGACCTTGGTGAAGGATGTAAATCGCAGATTATGCCTTCAAGAGTAGAAGGTGAAAGACTGTTTGTATACTTGCACATACCAAAGGGCCAAATTCATATTTCAGGATTCAAACCCTTGACGCGACAGTCTCAAGCAAAGTTGGAGTTTTTTTACCTTCTCCTTTTACCATTTGGAGATGTGTCGTGGGGGCCATAAATTCATGAATTTAATGGGTAAAGTGCTGTGATGTGCTGCTATTATGAATTATTATTATTATTTTTTTTTACATTATCAAATTGATTAAAATAAATAATTATTTTAAGCTTTAATGATTATCTATACAACTTTGACACGTTCGCGGCTAAACAATATAATAAATTTTATTTCTATTTTTACTTTTTTCCTTAATATTAAACATCTTTCAACTTTTATTACTAACCAAGTCATTGTAATTCACGAATAAATATATTATAGAGATTTTATATTTTCAGATGAATAAAATAACTTTTAGTTTCAAAGCAATAAAAAATAAAAACAATGAAACAAAGTTTTTGTAAAAAAAAAAAAAATGATGAAAATCAAGAATTTTCTTTTTGTTATTTTTCAACAATCCTAATAATTTGACTATAAGTCTGCTTACTTACGGCCCAATTATAGGTAGAGTGGTAAACAGGCTCTGCCTCTTAATTGATCATATCCATGGGCTTGAAGGCCCATTAAGTAATGAGTTCTCAAATTTGAGTTGAGTCCTTGAGAAACATTTTGTTTGTCTATTCAAGTAGTGTGGAAATTAACTTTAGAATTTCTTGGGATGGTTTGGTTCATTTCCACGGTTTGTAATAGAAAAGTTACGAGAAACCAACTTTAATATGAGAGGACTCGATTGAGCTAGTTTATGATCTACCAAAATGAAAGGAAATATGATGAAAGTGTGATTTTTGTCTTTCTGCTATCGAATTAGCATTTGATTTTTAAGAATAAAAGAAGCATTTTCCTGATGTTAACCATATCTTAAGCGCGTGGCATATGTATTCATTTAAATCCTTTCTTCGATCGCGCTTACCACATAATATTTTGTCCTCTATTTCAAGAACTTGTACAGCTTTTTCCAATGCCACTGCTCACTTCTACTTTGCACACCAATCATTCTACAAAATATCACAGAGAATCCAAGAAGACTTTAGAAATACTTGTTTGCAAGATGTGTTTAATATGATTAGATATGTAGCCTTGGAACCCAATATTGTAAAGGCCACAGTAGTGCATGCCTTGGCACTTAAAGTTGGATGTTTTGCTGATCTGAAGGCTGCAACTTCTCTTCTCACTGTGTATTCAAGAACTGGATATTTTGGATCCTCAATGGCTTTATTCGATGAAGTTCGTGATAAAGATACAATTTTTTGGAATGCAATAATGAGTGCATACATAGAAAACAATGGTTTTGAGGTTGCACTGGATCTCTTTGTGAAAATGATCGGTGAGGGAATTGAATTTGATCCCACAACTCTTCTTATTGTTATTTCAGCATTGTCTAATGGGAGAAGCCTTGTGCAAGGTAAACTTATTCATGGATTGAGTATCAAAGCGGGGATGCTTTCAGATACTTTCTTGAGTAATGCAGTGATTGATATGTATGCAAAATGTGGCCACTTGAGCTCGTCGAAGTTCGTTTTTGCAGAAATGGAACATAGAGACATTGCGTCTTGGAATTCAATTATAAGTGGTTGTGTGTATAATAACCATTATGAGAAATCTTTATGGTACTTGAAAGAGATGAATTGGAGTGAAAACCAAGCTGATGGGGTAACAATTTCTTGTGCTATTGCAGCATGTACTTGTTTGCAGGAGTTTGGTGTTGGTTTGGCAGTTCATGGATGGGGAATCAAATTAGGATGTGTTGAGAGCCATCACATTGCAGTTGCAAACTCTCTTATTTCATTCTATTCTCAATTCAAAGATATTAATGCTGCAGAATGCATATTTGAAGAAATGGTGGTTAAAAATGTGGTTTCTTGGAACGCCATGATCAAGGGGTTTGCTTTGAATGGAGGACTTCAGGAAGCATTTAATCTTCTGCTTGATATGCAGTTTGTGAGATCAGTCGAACCTGATATTGCTACTATAGTTACATTACTTCCAATATGTTCGGAACTAATGCTTCTACGAGAAGGGAAATCAGTTCATGGCTTCATCATTAGGAGAGTGATGGGATCTGAACTATCAGTAGTTAATTGTCTCATGGATATGTATTTCAAATGCAATAATGTCGAGAAATCTGAGTATCTGTTTTGGACTATGCCAAAGGAAGATTTGGTGACATATAACACTATGATATCTGGATATGCACAGAACGGGCGATCTTGGGAAGCTCAAAATTTATTTAAGAAATTACTCAGCTGGTGCTCCGCGTGTACTTTGCCAACTCTGTTGGCAATTCTTCCTTCTTGTGATTCCCCTGAGTCACTTGAATTTGGAAGATCAATACATGGTTGGCATCAGAAATTGGGATTTTTAAAAAATATCTTGGCATCTAATTCCCTCATATATATGTATATCTATTGTGGAGATTTACTGTCTGCTTCTACATTGTTATGCAGAATTTCTGTTAGAGCTGACGTTACTAGTTGGAACACTGTTATTACTGGCTGCACACAGAATGGCCATTTCACGGAAGCTTTAGAGTTCTTCAACTTCATGAGGCAGAAATCCCACATCGGGTATGATTCAATTACCCTAGTAAGCGTTGTTTCAGCTTGTGGGAATCTTGAATTGGCATTGCAAGGGAAGTTAATTCACGGCCTTGCTCTTAAAACTCCAGCAGGTATTGATATTCGTGTACAGAATTCACTCCTAACAATGTATGGCAGATTTGGGGATACTGAGAGTGCAAGATTGATATTCTATCATAGTCACAATCACAATTTGTGTTCTTGGAACTGCTTGATATCAGCTTTTGCACAGAATGAGGATGCTAAGAAAGCGCTAGAATTATTTCGCGTTATAGATTTTGAACCAAATGATATCACCATTTCTACAGTTCTTTCAGCTTGTACCCAACTCGGAATCCTAAGATATGGAAAGCAAATACATGGACATGTTTTCAGGTTTGGTTTCAACAAAAACCCTTATGTATCTGCTGCTCTTTTGGACATGTATAGCAATTGTGGCAGGTTAGATGTAGCTCTACGGGTCTTTCATAGCTCACAGGAGAAGTCTGTTTCAGCCTGGAACTCCGTAATATCTGCTTATGGATTTCATAACAACACTCAACGAGCAATTGAAACGTTTCATGAAATGATCAATTCTGGAATTACTCCAACCAATAGCACATTTGTAAACCTCCTTTCAGTTTGTAGCCACTCGGGGCTGGTTGATGTAGGCTGCTGGTATTTCAACCATATGTTTAGTAAATATGGAGTACATCCTACCACTGAGCATCACGTGTGTATGGTCGATACGTTAGGTCGATCAGGAAGGCTCCATGAGGCTTACGATTTCATCAAGAAGCTCGAAATTCAACCTGATCCCGGCATATGGGGCGCCCTTCTGAGTTCTTGCAACTATCATGGGGATCTCAACATGGGACGAGAAGTTGCTGACATTCTCTTTTCTTTAGAACCTGAAAATGTTAGTTATTATGTAGCCTTGTGCAATATGTATGTAGCGGCTGGAAGCTGGGAGGAAGCTGTGAATTTGAGAACCATAATTCAGGAGAAACAGCTGAAGAAGCCTGCTGGTTACAGTCTTATAGATGTTGGTCTCATCTCAGGTAAATAGATAACTCGAATTTCTCCTTTCTCACTACAAAGCAACTAGAAAGAGATTCTTTAACCTCAAAGAATTTGGTTCATAAGTTTTCGAACATTTTGCCTAGAAAAAACCTCGTAGAATATAGTATTCTATAAAAAAATTAAACATCAGCAAAATATTTTGATTGTATAGCTATTATGCATTGATATTTTAGTGAAGAAAGTTGCACACATTCATTGGGTATCTCCTAAAATATATGGTTAAACGTGTCATGTCTGAATCATTTTTTTGAAAACTAACATTAATATGACTTTTTAAATTAATCCTTTTTCTTAAGCACAATCAATCGTGTCATACATTTTACTTTTAGAAACTGCTCAGTTGCCATCTGCGGTTGGGAACTTTTTGGATTCTACTTCTTTTATCAAAAGGAAATGTTTTCCACTGATTTCTCATAAATATGATTATTTAATCACACAAAATGATTGTGATGCCAACCTCGAGTAATATTATTTACCATCCGGTGACATTCGAGCCGAGTCGACTCGTCGAAACGAACCACGAGCCGCTTGGACTCGTCAAAAAGACGAGCCCGAGCAGGTCGGCTCGGCTCATTTTTTGACGAGCGACTCGTGGGGGCCGAGCTCGTGGGCTCGTCCAAAATCGGTTTTATTTTATTTTATTTTTATTATTATCTTTTAAGGCGTATCTTTTATATAAAAAAAATACCCCGAGCCACGAGCTCGAGCTCGCCCCCCACAAACGAGCCGAGCAGAAGCCACGAGCTCACGGCCGGCTCGGCCCTTTGCCATCCCCACCGTTGGTATTATAATACAAATCTATGTTACATCAAATGAGAGATATAATTACATTTACTTGAACCTTTAGTGTTACTATAAACGAGAATTTTTAAGGAAAAAAAAAAAGCTATTTTTTTGGAAGAATTGAAATTGAAAAATGATAAAGAGTATCGAACACATTGTCACAAATTTCTAATAGTCAATTTGCTTTATTTACAGCGATGGATTCAAGTAATCGCTATAATATCTAAGAACAATCCTACTCGATTGACAATACATGCTATTATACGAGTAACAATCTTTCCTCGTTTGAGAATGAATTCTCTATAGTGGTTTTGCATATCAATGCCTGCAAAAACTAATCTTGAATTCTAATATATGACATTGTGAATTCAACATTTTCTCCGATGAAGGCAGGTTCTCGATACCCGAAGACGTCAAACATAACATATACCAACTCAAAAAGTAAAGAAAATAAGACTAGCAGACCTGTTGGCTGCTTTACAATGTTTCAGATTATTCATAAAAGCCAGTAACTAAGAAACATATTGTTAAGACATATTTTGTAACATGGATCACTTCCACTTCTTGAATTTTCCTCCGAACATTCCGTGTCCCTTATGCTTGCCAAATTTTCCGTGCTTGAACTTTCCATGCTTGCCATGCTTAAACTTGCCATGACCGTAATGACCGACTCCGTGGCCATAGTGGCCAGCACTGTGGCCATAGTGGCCAGCACCGTGGGCCATGTGACCGGCACCAAGGGCTGCTGCTGCAGCTGCAGCACCACCAGCCAGCATTGCTCCTACACCAGATCCATGTCCTGAAAGTCAAAAGGTAAAAAAGCGTAAGAGTCGAGGCAAGGACTCTTTCACAAGAAGAAATACTCTCCTTTAGTAGGATCACGACAGATAAACACCTAAAATTAACCATAAAATGACTATGACACAGGATATCGCACGAGCCAGTCAATTCTACTCCGGACCTCAGTTTCCTCTAAAAGTCTGTACACAAGTGACACTAGATGCCCAGAAAGATGTATCATTCATACAAAGCAATGATGCCTCCCACATGCCAAGGATAATATATACACCCAAGAATTAATCACCAACTCACAATAAAAAATGAATGTTAAAATAAATCAAAGATAGACATCATAAATCATAATACATTCTTCACGTGTCAAATTCGTCAAATTCATCCACATTGTCAGAAGCTGAGATCGAAATGGCATCCATATCTTTCATTTCAAAGAACTATCTATCTAGTGAAAATTTCAAAATATAAAAAAATAAAATAAAAAAGGAAAAGAACTCATCATCCATTACTTTTGAGGTTGAGCACAAAGGCAAATAAAAGAATAGCAGAGAAAATAATCTAAAAAGCCTGTTAAGCCAGGCTACTTCGTTGTACCTACAGACACACCAGTTTCATACACTACATACTAAATTGACAAACAGGCATTCACAAGAAAATGTTGTCTATGTTACTTTTCTATATATTAGCATACAGAAACAAAAAATGAAATCAAACATATTCAACATTAGCAACAGTACCTGAGTGATGTCCAGATGAACCAGAGGGGTACCCGTGTTGCGGATATCCTGATGGAGGATATCCTTGTGGGGGATATCCAGATGGAGGATACCCCTGTGGAGGATATCCGGATGGTGGATACCCTTGTGGAGGGTAGCCTCCACCAGGCGGTGGATACTGTCCTGGGGGATACTGTGCCGGGGGATACTGTGCCGGGGGATACTGTGCCGGAGGATAGTGGCCATGATGAGAGAAAAGCCCTTTGTCATGTTCATCGGGCTTGTCCTTTCCACCACCCATTTTTTTCAATTCAAATATAGAATTACCTAAAAGATAACCATGAGACTGTGAGGTTAGATGCAATATGCATACCAATGAATCAGCAAAGGGAAACACACAGAAACGGAACACAATTAGGCAAATTTTGATAATATTCCGATAATTCCATGTTGCGGTAGTGAATTTTTCAATCAGAATAACCAGAAAATTTATTAAAAAACAGCGATAAAGACAAGAAGTTTCCCGACCATTTCTGTACCTATGGTACACAATTGAACACACAAATTTTACAATCTGCAGCAAGAATGCTGGTGTTACGTGTGAACCTAGGTGAGGTACCTTGTAAATGTTTTTGTTCATTTACTCACGTACAGACATGACTAGGCTTCATATTGAGCTGCACAACTTTGACGAAGCACACACAAAAGAAAACATGATAATAAAGAAAAACAATATTCAAATTCGAAGAAACCAAATAAATGAGGCCAAAGAACAGGGCGGGGAATCAGGAAGACCGCAAGAAGGACGAGAGATATAGGGGAAAAAAAATAAAAAAAATCTAGCGCATGTTCGTAGCATGAAAAAATACTAACAGCTGACAGTGTTAAAAATTGCGCGGAGTTTTCAAATTTAATCAATCTAGTCTAGATTAAAAAGAGTACAGTCCAATTTCCTCCTTTGTTTGTAGGGAGATCAAATAGTTTTACATAAAAATGTTCCCTTTGATTTTGTGTAATTAGACCATTTAAAATTAATTGATACTGGATTCAACGAAAAAAATCACCATCCCTTCGATTTCTCGCAAAAGGGCATTCATTCAGCATAATTTAGTTTCAAAATTCAAATTTGCTGCTATAAATAGAACACCAAGTGATCTTTTATTAAAAAAATAACAGCCTTCACATACAAAATTTTCCATCAATCATTCTTCCTAATCCAATCCCAAGAAAAAAAAAAGGAATGGTGACGAACTCAAATCCCTAAAAAGGCCACCGTCCTAAATAAACAGAAATATTAATTGCACCTTGAAGTATTCTCATTGTCATGAGAGGATCACGTAATTGATAACCATATACACACAACCAAGAAAAAGAAAAACTCCCATGTTATGGTCAAACCCAGAAATCTAAAGGCGTTATCCGACCAAAAAAAATGCTAAAAAATTAATCAAGATTGACATGAAACGCATGATCGGTAGCATATAAATCGACTCACGGCATATAACTAGTGCAAAAACCAGATCCAGTTAATAGTTTACAAAGAAAGATGAAATGAGCAGTGTGTGAAATAGAAAAAGGATGAATTGGGTAACCTTGAAAAGCTCTCCAAAATTTGCGCTAAAACGAATGAATGCAGGTAAGAGTGGAGGGATACGTGTTTAATGCATGGAGATAAAGCAGAAACTTAGACGCGTACATCACGTGTGGGCCCGCTTCCTTAACAAGTGTGTACACGAGGATATCATGAGGAAATGGTTGAAAAATACCCAGGTGATCCGACCCATTTTCCAAATAGTCGTTGACCAATAAAAAGAAAAAAAAAAGAAAAACTAATAAAATTTAAAAGACAAAAGACTTTCCCGATTTTACCCTCGTAAACTTGGAAGAGAGAAAGAAAAAGTCGTGCGCCGACAACGACCTTATCACCGACGAGTTTGCCATCTTTGACTAACCGACGACCCGGACTCCAAGATCGTCATTTTCTCTTGAAGAAGGCGAGTGTTTTGGGAACTATTATATGAATTTTTTACAAATTATGGTTGTATTTTTTTGAATTTTTGTTGATTATCTTTGAAAAAATACTTGTAAATCAATTATTTATGGGTGAAATACTTGAAATGACATGTTTGGGTGAGGATATGATGGCGGAGATCGCCGAAAATGGCGATCTCCGACTGAGAGAAAAACGAGAGAGACGTTGCTGCGTCTCTCTCGTCGGGCATCTGGGCACGTCCAGGCCCAAATGCCACATGGCGATCTGGCATCTTGGCCCAGACGGGCCCAGATTCGGCCAAGTTAAGTGAACTGGGCAGTTGCCAGACGGCCTAGTTAACGGAATTGGGCAGCTATCGACAGACCAGTTTCGTTAACTGGGCTGTCTGTATGGNTTGTTGATTATCTTTGAAAAAATACTTGTAAATCAATTATTTATGGGTGAAATACTTGAAATGACATGTTTGGGTGAGGATATGATGGCGGAGATCGCCGAAAATGGCGATCTCCGACTGAGAGAAAAACGAGAGAGACGTTGCTGCGTCTCTCTCGTCGGGCATCTGGGCACGTCCAGGCCCAAATGCCACATGGCGATCTGGCATCTTGGCCCAGACGGGCCCAGATTCGGCCAAGTTAAGTGAACTGGGCAGTTGCCAGACGGCCTAGTTAACGGAATTGGGCAGCTATCGACAGACCAGTTTCGTTAACTGGGCTGTCTGTATGGCCCAGTTCACTTAACTGAGCCTCTGCTAGACGGCCCGGTTCATTTTTTTCTAATAATATTT
>CAIGRH010065425.1:0-11865 GCA_903798295.1 Fraxinus nigra
ATAAAATATTCGAGTGGGCCCCTTCATGTGAGGGGATGTAGACGTACACTTTTTAATGTACATCTAGCATTTTTCAATCCAATTACATTAAGTAAACTCATCTAATAAATAGATTAACCATGAAAATTCACTTCAAGTGGTATAAAGTTGAAGCCCTTTCTGAAATTGTGATATAATCCACAAACCACTAAAATCAGTGAAAACAAAAATGATCATACCATTATATCCACCCAAATTTCTTCAAACTTATATGCCAAAAGACCAAGAATTTTGGGAACATAAGAATTTCTTTAAACCCCCCACCAAGAAAGAATCAAGGAAATCCCAAGATTCGTTTTTTCAATTACCAAATAGAATTTATTATAAAATATCAAATAAATGCAGCTAAAATTTATGTTCAATCCTACATCCAACCTATTCTTAATTTCTTATACTTATTAAAACTCAATCAATACATAGCTCATCAAGGATAACAAGTATGGTTCCATTCGTACTGTTACGAGCCAGTAAATAAAGGTATGATTCAAAACAATATCAAAAGCCCACAAACTCGAAACTGAAAACTTGGAATTACCTTTGAGTCTATGACTCAAAAATTCAGAATTGTCCAGTTCTCTTCCCCCAATGTCGCTAGCCAATTACCGAATGTTTCACTGAAATTTGAAAATTTTGCATAATACATTTGAAATTTCATTCACACAATCACACCCATGGATTTACCGATTTTTTTTGTTCTTGAAGAGCGAAGGGCCGGCTGAAGCACAGAGACGGAGTTTTCAAAAATGTGAAATACTGAAACCGTGGTGAAGGGCTGGATGAAGCACGATTGGCTGACGGCAGTCGTCTCCAGGGACAGTGAAATACTGAAACAGTGTTGAAGGTTCGACGGACGGCGATCGTCTCCACTCTCCAGGGGCGTATGAAATGTTGAAGCCTGAAGGTGAAACCGTGAAAAGATATGGGTGAGAGGGCTTGGGAATTAGTGATGACAAGAGGTTGAAGATGGAGGTGAGGGGGTTCGAATGGTAGTGGGGTTGGTGGTCTCAATTGCCGGTGGTGGTCGATTGTCGAGGAAGAAGGCGCGGTTCTTCTGGCTCTCCATTCTCTTAACACAGTTACGGAGAAAGATGGGTGTTTTCCACGTTTTGAGATTTTACCGCGTTTTGGCTTGAAAACACTCGAAACGTTTTCAAGCCAATTTTTTTTCTTTGTTTTCGAAACTTCGTTTTTCAAAATGGAAAAGAGAACGTGTTTTCACTATTTTGAAAAATCGAAAATAGAAAACGACTTGAAAACAGCAAAGAGAACATGCCCTAAAATTTTCGTTTTTCACCCACTGCCGCTTACCCATTTTTACCATTTTCACCCGCCTGCCACCAATAATAAGGACTCAACAATTAACCCACCCATTTCTGCAATTTTGACCCACTTGCAACTAATAACAAGGACTCAACAATTATGCCATAAGATGAAAAAACTTGATCCTCCCGAAATGTTCTATGATTCGCAGATATGTGCCTATGAGAATCACAAAGATATAGTTTGAAAATTTTATACATATTACCACAAAATTAGTATTCACTATGTTTTATTATTGATAACAACAATGTGATTCTCTGTTCTTTCCGCCTCAGATTTGATCTTGCTTGATGAAGGCTTTGTGTGCAGGTCCTGCGCGCGAAACTCTTTTTTCTGGTATGCGAGCTATTTGAATTACGATTACTTTTATAATCACGGTACAGAAATTTACTTTAGGAAATTAGAAATAAAGTACAACTGTTTTGGAAGAAATATGGATGTGTAATGTGCTTTAGTGTTTGAAATAGGGTATGATTATAATGGAGTTAGACTTGGGGGTCATTATGGTGGTTGTGAGGCATAAACGGCGACGACGACGACGATGCTTGAGTTTGGTTTTTGGTTTGTTGGGTGGTGGTGGTGGTGGTGGTGGTGGTGGTGGTGGTGCAATGGTGTTGGTGGCACTGCATCTTTGGTTTGGCATGTTCGTGTGCTTGCTTGGAAGTGTAGGTAGAGGTAGAGGTGGAAGTGAAAATGGTGGTGGTGGTGGATTTGAGGAGATGGTGGTACGGTAGTGGTGGACAGTGGTAGCAGCGTTTAGGTGGTGCCGATGGTGGAGTGGGGTGAGATGAAGAGTATTTTTGACAATATTATTAAAATCAGACCAAACTGACTAATTTAATCGGAAAAATGGAAATAAACCAAATTTTGGTTCGATTATAACAAGTTAACCGTATAATATTAACCAATCAATTAATCAAAAATCGACCAATTAAATCGGAAACCGATGACAGTTTTAACGATTTCCAGTTCCCAAAACTTATTTTAAAAAAAAAAAAATAAATATATAATAAAAACGTTATTTAGGAGATTGACAACTCATTTACCCATTTTCCCACCCTATGGAGCTCTTTTGTATACATTTCTTCAGTTCCATAATTGAGACACTTCCAATGTGGAATTGACAAACTCCAATAAAGCGCACTTATCCAATACACTTCCAATGTGGGATTGACAAACTCTAAAATAAAACACACTTATTTAATATTATTTATGGCAACACGTTGAAGTTTATTGCTTTAAAGTTTACAAATGGTGGTTGATGATGGTGGTGGTGGTGGTGGTGGTGGTGGTGGACTGGGATAAGAGTGTTTTGATAGATTATTTAGGTGATTATGACCAATAAAATGGTTAATTTGTGACCTTTAGAATATGTGAACAATGAAATAAGTAATTTGTGACCACACCCCTTGTCACATATTCCAATCATTATTATTCATTGGATCAGTATGGGTACAACAGGAGGTTGATGTCACACCCCCAAAACATAAATTGTCCTTGGGTTTCCTCAAGACCCGTCAAATAGGCAATTCATCTAAGTCACGGGAGGTTATCGAATCTAAAAAAGAAATGTTCAACACTCATTCATGTCGTATTTCCCGTTTTATAACAGTCTTGTTTGATTTAAAAGAACGGGATAACCGTCATTCTGATGTAAAGAAGACCAAAATCTGAAAGTCAGAGGAAGACAACTCAATTGAAGGACACTGGCTAGAGGCACATAGAAGGTTCAACCCATGATCATAGCACCAAAAAGAAGAAAAAAAATGGTGCCACAACATTCATCACAAGCAAGTTATTCATGATTCAAGAAAAATTATTTTGCATTTCTAATACACGTACATAATGCACTTATATTATACATTTTTTAAATTGCCAGTAACATGATGTTAAAAAATGATTAGTGTTATAATTTAGAGTTTGATATGTAATGAATTTGATTTCATTGATTTATTGAAGTATACATTCATGTGTTTATATAACAATGGAAGACATCCCTATATTGGGTAAATAACTAATCTAGGAAAGGAAATATTTACAAAATAATAAACATGGTATGAAAATCCCTATAATTAGATTCAATACTCCCCTTCAAATTGGAGCATGAAGATTTGTAATGCTCAACTTGCGAGTGAAATGATGAAAAGATCCTTTCCGAGAGCTTTAGCGAAAATATCAGTCAACTGACGCTTGGAAGAGACGTGTGTATTAAGAATGAGTCCAGAAAGGTATTTTTCTCATACATAATGGCAATCAATTTCAATGTATTTTGTGCGATCATGAAAAACTAGATTGCGAGTGATGTGTTGAGTATGACAACGAGATCACGCAAAAGAAATTTGAGTCAGACAACTTCCATGTTGTCAAGGCCATGGCACGGTACTCAGCCACAACCGAGGAGCGAGAAAAAAGGGACTTATTTCTTTGTGCGTCAAGAGATGGGATAGCTGCCAAGTGTGATGAAAAACCCATTGGTGGAGCGACGAGTAGCAGGACAATTGGCCCTAATCAAAATCAGAGTAAGCGGAACGACAAAAATCACACTGTGTAGAAAACAAAATCATATAGACTGGCGAACCTTTTAAGTAAGGTAGAACATGGAGTGTAGTTTGGTAGTACGAGTCCCTTAGGTTTTGCATGAATTGACTCAACATGTTCACAAAGATGAGATGTATGGGCAAGTAATAGTGAGATACAGAAGCCGACCCGCTAACCATCTATATACACTAGGATCAGAGATTAAAGCCCCACCATCAAGGTTAAGTTTAAAATTCTTGTACATAGGGAAAGAGGCAGGCCATGAACCCAAATTACTAGAATCTGCAAGAATATCCAATGTATACTTTCGCCGATTGACAAAAGTTCCAAGTGGTGATCGAGCAACTTCAAGGCCAAGGAAGTATTTCATGGCACCCAAATCCTTGATTTTAAAATGGCCATCAAGAAATACTTTGAGGAGAGTGATGGCAGAGAGATCATTTCCTACAATCAGATTATCATCAACATAAACTAGGACCACAACGAAGGAGGAACCAATAATCCGAGTAAAAAGAGAATGATGAGCTAGAGACCGTGGATCCATCAGATAAGAAGATAGGAGAGAGTTTCGAATAGTAGTTACGTGAGGCTTGCTTAAGACCATAAAGAGATTTAAGTAAGCGACACACACAAATCTCCCATTGGCGATCGTATCTTGGAGGAAGTGTTATGTAGACCTCCTCCGCTAAATCACCATGAAGAAATGCATTATTTACATCCAATTGATGGAGATTCCAATTATGGGCTTATATAATAGCTAATACACAACGAATAGAAACAAATTTGGCCAATTGTGCAAAAGTATCATGATAATCAAGGCATTTAACCTAAGTGTAGCCATTGGCTACTAACCAAGCCTTATATCGCTCAATGGAACCATCCACATGAAGCTTGGTTTTGAACACCCATTTACTCCCTCCATCATATATATATGCTCACTTTCTTTATTTTTTGTTTTAATTATATAGTCTTGTTTCTTTATTAAGAATGTTTTGTTTTGTTCGTTTACTAATATATTCTTTTTTTTTTACTATTTTCAATAATAATTTACTACTAGTTATTGATAATTAAATAAGGGTAAATTATGAAAGTATTTGGCAAAAATTGCTTTTTCAATAATATTAAATAAGATTTCTTAATCTGTGTGAAAAATAAAACAAGTATATATAAATGAGACGGAGGAAATATTTAAGTAAAATAAGGAATTTTTAGTCTTTATATCAAAATTCAGACTTTTTAAACTCTCAATTACTTAAACCGCTCAAAAGGATCAATTACATATATTAATAAAAAAATTAGTAATATTTACACCAAGATTTGAAGGTGATAGATTATTTGCATAGTAAAGATTAAGCCATCTTCAATCCTACACNATAATTAAATAAGGGTAAATTATGAAAGTATTTGGCAAAAATTGCTTTTTCAATAATATTAAATAAGATTTCTTAATCTGTGTGAAAAATAAAACAAGTATATATAAATGAGACGGAGGAAATATTTAAGTAAAATAAGGAATTTTTAGTCTTTATATCAAAATTCAGACTTTTTAAACTCTCAATTACTTAAACCGCTCAAAAGGATCAATTACATATATTAATAAAAAAATTAGTAATATTTACACCAAGATTTGAAGGTGATAGATTATTTGCATAGTAAAGATTAAGCCATCTTCAATCCTACACTAAAATTTGAGGTAAGTTTTGCATCATTTTACACCAAACTAAAAATCATATACAACCATTACACCAATCGAACAGTATTTTAATCGTTTTCTTCGTTTTTTTTATTCTTAACAATTTATTTATTATACAACTACATAAATTACTAAATAAGTAATTATGTTAAATTAACGAAAATATTATATTTATTAATAAATATAAACAATATAGCACAATTAATAGAAGCACTAAAAAAATTATTATAATGCACATAAAAATAATAGTAGTAGTAGTAGATTAATCACATTAATAATTATAATATCAATAAAAACTTATTGTATTAAAAATATATAACACAAATGACACAAATACATTTAATCAATTTGTTTGGAACATAAATACAAATGGTAAAATTGACTTTGCACCATTTGGTGCAAAGTTTGTTGCTACATTGGAGACATTTTGCACCATTTCTTGGTGCATTTTCATGTTTTAGTGTCGCCCTTGGAGATGCCATTAGGGACCATATAAGCCCGTCTATTTTTTATTATTGTCCCTATTTGATAGAAATTAAAATCTAAATTTTTATCAAAGTCAACAATTAATATTTACCGCATATTTTATGAGACTAATAACGTTTTAACCACACATTTTATTAAAATCTGCTAAAATTTTTATTTTAATCTCCACTAAACGGGGGCATTATATTGCAAATTTTGATATTTGTACACAGTTTTTAACATCTTTGTTGAAAAATGGCGCGTTGACAAAATTCCATTGACTGCAAAAACACTCTTTTGTTTAAACTATCCAATGACAAAATTAGGTCAATAAAGATGTATACCAAGATGTACACCAATCATGACTGTTATATTGCTATATTTGTCTTTGTTTCAAGTAATGCTATTCGTGGTAAAAATTACTGATAGTTGTTCTACGTGTCATACGCGTGGCAGTTTGTTATTTAATATATTAATGTTGTAGTTTTTTTATTGCCTCATGCATCGAATAACAAACTGCCATGTGCATACTGTTAGATAAATTGATGCATGAATTATATTTCGTTCATAAAAATACGTGTATGCAAATACAAATAGAGCAACGACTTACCGAAATTATGGTATATGCATATTAAGCAAATTACAACTTACTCGGACGTAGAAAATAAGAGAAGATGAAATGAAGCGAGGTATATGAATACAAATCTCCTTAAAACTTATTTTGCCCCCTACACGAGTGCAAATAGGGTCAAATGAGTGTCCGTCTCCCAAAATACAACACTTTTTCCAAAATCAACCCAACACAATATTAATTTTGTAAGGTGAACCAACACTTGACTATACTATTCTAGAACGGAAGATATCGAACATGGAACTCAAAAATAATTTGGAAATTATTTTGACATAACTTATTAAAGGAAAACATTAGAAATCATTTATATAGAATTGATTTGGAGTGCAAAAAAAATGGAATTAGGAGGTCTTGTTTAAAGATTTGAACGTGTTTATTTGAAAGGTCACATCTTATGGCTAAATTAATTCCAACCATTAGATAACACCATTTCAAAATTGATGGTCTAAGTCGCACCTTATCAAAATGTCACGTCCATTCAAAACAACTCTTTGATATGCATCATTTGTATTTTAAAAGTCATGCCCAATCAACGCACCTATTGGAGACTTTTTCAATTCACACATTTCTAATATTTATATTACCCCAAATTTTCAGCAATTCTCCACATGAGTGGGAGAAGTCGTCTCAGAACAAAAAAGATGAAGAAGAGTACAATTGAAATATGATGCATCGGTATTGGTAGCTTTCGCTTTTAACCTTCCATATCAAGAATCTATCAGACTTCCTTGGCTAATCAGTTAATGCAACATTTCGAACTGTCGGTCGTTATTGTAAGCCTAGACAATAGATCGAAAACATTATACTTCATATCAAACTTTAGTTCTCTATTGTGTTCATTATTTCGGCCCTAAACCTTCTTGATTCTACAAGTGCGTTAGAGAATTCTTCTAAGTAAAATTCTCATAGAACCGGTCAAGTTCACACTCACATAGGTGATGCTCTATGAAGAGTACCCTACAATACTCCAATTGTACTATTTACAATATATAGTCATCATTAAAAGCATAGCTTATCCGAACATTTTTTTTTAAACAACGCTTATTTGCATCATAGAAATGGGGAGGAGTTAAAATCCGAAGTGCTTCTCATTAAGTCAATCATAACTAATTTTTCTATTGAACCTAATTCGCAGTGTAAAGCCCGAAAATCTTATAAAATAGAATTAACTATTTTCGTTGTTATAGATCATAAGAGCCTCAATTATATTTTTTTTACTTAGATTCTTACTCCGAAATATTGAACATGAGGCAGAGAAGATGGCTTGAAATAATAAAAGATTACAACAGTGTAATCTATTACCAAGCAAGGCAAACGTAGTGGTGATGCTTTAAGTAGGAAAACCACAGATAAAGCAACTATGTTAATAGATTAGAAATCTCTATGGAAGGAATTCGAAAGATTAAGTTTCGAAGTAGTCACAACTTTGTCGACACTATCACTCGAATGGCAGCACTCTCGGTTCGATCGACATTCCATGATTGGATTAAGAATCATCGGAAAAGTTATGTAGATAGAAAGCGAAAGAAGCTGGAATTTATTGTCATGGTATTTTGAAAGTCATGCCAATGAAACTTGGCTTACAATTTAGTAAGAAAGAGAAACTCCGATCAATGTACATTGAACCTTTCGAGATACGCAAACGGATTGGAAATGTAGCGTATCAATTGGCTTTGCCACTAGAGCTTTCTACAGCACACCACATCTTCCTTATAGGTGCTCAAGAAGTACGTTCCTTATTTAAATCACATGGTGAAACATCAACCCTAGAAAATTTAGTGAGACTTGAGCTATGAGGAAATATCACTCTAAGTTATAGCTCAGAAAGTACAAAAGCTTCGCAACAAAGAAATATCATTAGTCAAAGTGTTATGGCCACACCATTTAGTCGAAGAGGCAAGTTGGAAATGCGAGGATGAAATGCGATCTAAGTATCCCCAACTATTTGACAATGACTCTAAGGTCATTTTCGAGGACATAGCTTTATTTTAAGAGAGTGGATTATAACACCTCGAAAAGTCCTAGTAGTCATTAATCTTGAATTTGGGGTCTTAGTGTAAGATGTTGAAAGTTAGGGGACCAAATTTTGACTTTTCATAGTTGAAGGACCTAGTGTGCACTTTTTTAAATTTCCAATTTGGGTAAAAACAATGATCATGGAATTGTCATGTTTACTAAGTATGGGATTGCCGTATCTAGATTATAGAAAGTAACTTAATTTCTATTTTGATTAAATGTGGTTGCATAATTTGATATAAATTTTGTATGTTAATTAACCTAATAATTGATTATTTATAATACTTAGAGAAATTTACATCTATTAAAAATTAGAAATATTATTTATGCATTTGTAAAGAGGCCAGACTTTAGAAACCCCTATTTATTCCCCCCTCACATCACTTACACTCACACAATTTATGTTGTACTTTATATCTCTCTTCCTCTCAATTCATCTTCCATATAAACATTTTCACATTATAAAATTTAGCACGCACAGTGTCCAAGTAATTTTGGAGTGAAAGTCTAACAAAGCAATTTCTTCTATTTACCTTTATCTTCTTCCATACTCGTAAGTGTAGTAGTACTAATTGTTCTTTCAATATTTGGACAAAGTCTACGTAAAGGTGAAAAGGTTTGGTAGCGGGCCCCACATGTTTCTGGGAAAATGCTGAAATGAATCGGTCAAACTCGTCATTCCACGACGATTTTTCCCCATTCATCGCGGTTGACTTTGTCAACTTGTGGACCTTTACTTTTACCATGTAAATTAATAGTCATGGCTCATGACATTAGGGTAAATGGCTTGGTGGACGACAAAAGTCGACTTTTGTGAAATAAGTTATGGAAAACAAATACTCTTTTAAGGGCATCCTTGGGAGTTATTTTCCCCAATTTTATGAGAGAGAGAAAATATTTGCTTGTTAAGTTTTTCAGAGAGTATAATTTGGAGTGTATTTCTCAACGCAAAATCGATACTTTTTTGCCGCTTTTCAAAATTTCTTTCAAATTTACTCCCTATAGAATAATTATTTTCAATTCACATAATATTATGTTTAAAACTAACTTATAAGTAAAACTACAATAACTAAAAAATATTATTCATAAGAAAAGAATTATTTTATTACTTAATAATTTATTTATGAGCAAGAAATTACTTATAAATAAAAAAGTACTTATAAAGTAAAAATTTGACTTTAGTGTAAAAATTTGTTTATAAAGTAAAAATACTACTAACTTGACAATAATTTACTTATAAAATATAAATTAACTCATAAGTAAAAATATTTACTTATAAGTAAGAAAATTATTTATTAAGTACAAAATTTATTTATAAATGTAAAATTTACTTATAAGTAAAAGTACTTTTAACTTAAAAATATATTTATTAGTGTTTCATTTTCAAAATAAAAAATTAACTTATGAGTTAAAAAATTCGTACAAGTAATTATTAATTGAAAATTTCACTAAGGTATATATGTGTAATTCTATTCTTAAAAAAAAAATTAGAACCGCCAAATAATAAACTCTCAAATATGAATTCAAATATTTTAAAAATCGTTATGAAAAATCACTTAAAACCAAACCCTTCATAAACGTCCAAAATGGATACCCCAAAACTTCAAAGCAAGCCCTAATACATGTTTGGTAAAGCTTAAATAATAGTTTAATGGATAAAACATATTTTTTATTACACATTCATAGGACTTACAATTACTACTCAATTAGACTTGCTTTATAGGATTTTTCAAATGTAAAAAATCGGTCTTGAGATTAAAAATTTGCTTTTAGATATGTTTGAATAATGAATAATGTTATTTATCTCCAATGAGGTTATTGTTGACCTATGATTGACTTTATTCTTCGTATTTTGATCATCACAAATAATATAATATCATTTCTAACAATCAATCTTTAGTAATTATAGTTTTTCAAAGTATTTAATGAAAAATTGATCGATTGTGGATATAAATATACATTACAAATTAGACTCACAGTGAAGGTCATGATGAAAGTCGGCATTCAAATAAAATCATTTAAGACAGAAGCTACAAAAGTCAAATGTCAAAGGAAGCTCATTAGACTAGACATTTCTTTGTTCATTTGTAAAGATATAACAACTTTAATTCTTAACAATAAATGGTAAAATCTCAAAAATCATTTTTGTGCACTAAAAGTTATTTTGATCATCAATTGCAAAAAGTATCTTTTATCAAAAGCAAAATTGATTTTCAAAATTATAATTGAACTTAGATCATATTTTGAAAAACACCATTTAATAGTTTACATTGTTCAAAACATTCACATTGAATCAAATAAAGCCAAAACGGACAAAACTTATGAAATACGGACGTCTGGTTTAAGTAGTGAACGTTCGTACATTCAAACGTCTGGTTCGTATAACTATCACTTTTTTTACCGTTCTAATTTTTGGCATATAATGATTAGTTTCTTACGTCCGGACACGAAACCGGATGTCCAAATCCTTGTTTGATTTCACAAGTTTTTTTTTATTAATTCAATTAACTTCGAAAATCATCTTTGTCATCAAAGTTTTTCGCATCTAATACTCGAGCTTCATTTATAGCTTTTCGTTGAAGTGTTAGTCATTCTTGGTACTTTATTCATTTGTATCATTTATTAAGAGAGAGATTCAAATTGTAAAAAAAAATCTTCAAATTTGTGAGTCGTATTGAGGTCTCATAAAGTTCAATGTTGTATAAGGATCGGTGTTCCTTATTTATAAGTCACCGAAAGTTTTCTAAAGGTTTTGGATTGCATTATACGTCAATCATTATAATGAAAAGACAGTGTTAGTGATGGAGAGTTCGGTAATGAAGGACGTAGATTGCCTTGGATCGAACATCTACAATTCTATCGTCTTCATTTGTTCTTTTCTTTTATTTATTGCTTTCATACTTGAGCATGTCACTTGACTAGTTTATTTTTACTTACTTGAATTTAGATTAATTCTCTTTGAAAAAGTCTTAAAAACCAATTCACCATCTCTGGTTAGTTATTTTTGGTCTTGGACTATCAGTTATGACCTTAGTCTATGTGATTTTAAGTGATGTGCTAAATGAAATTTGAAATTAAATGAATCGTTTAATTGTAATTACATTTAATGTCACATTAGCATCACATAGACGGTGGTTAAAACCTCAATGGAGATACATAATAT
>CAIGRH010065461.1:0-13024 GCA_903798295.1 Fraxinus nigra
AGATATATTTTTTCAGACATACAAGGATTGATTGACACTACTTTTCAATTTTATAGCTTTGTGATATTTCATTGTCCTTCGGTCGGGTGAAGAGTACTGAAGATGATTCTGTAACATAAAAGTTCATTAATTTTCTGAGAATAAAGCACTACCAAGAAAGCAATATGGTTTCAAGTGATAATTGTGAGAATAGTGGTGGAATTAAGGAATCTCATGGCACTGAAGTCAAAGGTAATGTTCATATGCACGTCTCAACATCTCCAGTGATCAATTTTTCAGCCCAAAACACCGTTCCATAAAAATTCAACCCCTTTATCCCCAAATCAAATTTCCCACAACCACAACCTCTTCATCCCCAATTCAAATTTCCCACAAGCCTAACCGGAAATATTCAGGAAAAAAACAGTAACGTCTTACACCCAACCCGGAAGAAGTAGAAAAACCTTCAGAAAATGTAACAAGCTTCTGACGCCAAAGAAGCAAGAAACATTGCACGACCGGAGAATGAAGGAGCAGGAAATCAAGGGGCTTCTACAGGCCTCAGAAGGATTTCACACAGATAAACAGCGACAGAAGGGATTCACAGGCAAACGAAAATGGAGGGGGGAAACTCTGGAAAGATTTCGCAGAGAGAAGAGAGAAAATAGTCGCTAGGAAACGGAATCGAAGATAGCGAAAATGAAAGGAAAATAATAAACACAAAACGGTGCTAAATGGTGTCGTATAGGTTGACGACATTATTTCTGGACACGTGTACTGAATAGTGCCTTCAAAAACTCTCTTTTAGATGTTTCAAAAAAAAAACTGTCCCTTTTAGATGTTTAGGATTAGGATATTTTATAAGTTTTATTAAAGTTTATTAAAAATATGATATTTAGCAATATCAAACAGTGACTACATCGATATATCCAATATAAAGCCCATGTTTGGTAAATTTTAATACAAGTAAAAATTAATAATTAATTTTATGATCATTATTTTTCAATCGCATTTTTTATTAAATTTTACTAAAAATCTAATTTTAACATCCACGGATAAGAAGAAAATATATTTTGGTGGTTGGAAAACCGACCTAAGAAATGAAGCTATGAATAGTCAATGCTGACAATTTTTAAATAATTGAAAAAGGTTAATTTTTATCCTTGAATAAAGGATTTTTTTGGTAAAGATTATGTACGATGCTGGTTATTTAACATGGATTAAAGAATTGTTTTGAGAATTCTTTCAAATTTAAAATGATGTTAAAAACATATGGTTGGTCACTCANTTTTTTTTAAATTTTACTAAAAATCTAATTTTAACATCCACGGATAAGAAGAAAATATATTTTGGTGGTTGGAAAACCGACCTAAGAAATGAAGCTATGAATAGTCAATGCTGACAATTTTTAAATAATTGAAAAAGGTTAATTTTTATCCTTGAATAAAGGATTTTTTTGGTAAAGATTATGTACGATGCTGGTTATTTAACATGGATTAAAGAATTGTTTTGAGAATTCTTTCAAATTTAAAATGATGTTAAAAACATATGGTTGGTCACTCAGCCCTTGTTTGACTCATATTTTCATTCCCATTTTCATTCTTGTACTCATTTTCAACCACACATTTTTCAATAAAATAATATTTATTTCATATCAATAACTTTCCTTTCTTTTTCAACCACATATTCACTCTCACATCACAAAAAAATACATTCTCTCTTAAAAAATGTGCACCAAACGCACTCTCAATTTATATAGAATAAAGATGACAGCTGGCCATAAAAGGGGCGAGGCTCGACGCGGGCGGGTGCGGGGCGTGGCCTACCCTTTTTTTTCAAAAATTTATAGTAAAAATACAAATTCAAAATTTTAAAATTCAAACAAATAATGCTTAAAATAACTACGTTAATATCCAAAGTAAGCACTGAAAACAAACAATGTTCAAAATTAAACATTTACGAGTAGGATTACACTGTAGCTGAATTTCATTTCTTTATCCAATTTTTTTTTCTTCACGGGGGTTCGAGACGAGGTGGCAATCCCTGCCCTGCCAAACCGTCGGGGTGGGTTTTTTCGCCCCATTCGAGGTGGGGTTGATTTTTTTGCTATCACTAACATAGAATTCATTTTAGTACTTCAGCTTTATTTTGTTACAATTTGGTTACTAAAGTCACCATATTTATTATGCCCTTGTGTGACTTTTTTTAAAAAGTGATCTCGTGAAAATAAATTTTTTTTAGAGAATGTATTGTAAAAATTGAAATAAAGAGTAATGAATTTATATATAAAATTATTTTATTAGAAAATTGTGTGGTTTAAAATGAGTTTGAAAAAAAAAATATTTGAAAAAGTCACTTTCAAACAAGGGCTACATTTCACATTATAGTTGTACTTGTAGGTTTTTCAATAGACAAATCCTAGTGCTTGTTTTGTAGAGATTTTAAGTAAGCATAAATTATGAGTTCTATAGAAGGTGTTAATAATAAGTGTATAGTAATTGTGGACCATGTGAAATATGGAGATAAATATTGTTTTTCGCAATTTTAAATAACAATTTAAGCTTTAAATATGCACTAGTTGAATGAAGATTTTTCTCGACGTGATTGCAACCTCCTTTGGGAGTTTGTGTATTTTATCGGGTCCTTAGGAAGAGTTTGTCTCGTGTCCCTATCCATTCTCCGTCTATCCACCTCACTATTATCTCTTTCTTGCTGTCTTGAACTACCTCTAGAGGTTTATGTGTAGCAGTAAGATCGTGGTGTGGCAACCGTCTCAAGAATAATTATGTCATCATTCGAGATACCTCCATTGACCACTGTGTCCCAAAAATCATCCACATTATGAACCATTTTTCGTATGTTTCGTGTTCACCCTCGAGGTTATTCTTCATGACTAAAGTTATGCAAAGAGGAGAAATTGTGGTATTTGTTCAATTGAACTAGACATATCACTTACACTTTAGAAAGTAATCTTTACCGGTGGAATTGAAATATTTGAATGATTGGGAAATAGGAATCTCAAATTCATATCGTACTTAGAGGGATCAATGCTAAGAATGTTTCATAAATCACGATGCAAGTTAATTGATATTAAAAAATCATAGAAATACTTTTTTCATCAATCGTCTCGTTCCAGACAATCGGTCATTTTCATTCTTTTGAAATTCACAAAAGTAACAAATTGGGATGAGTTTCCATTCATTCATTTTAATTAAAAATAAAGGAAAGGAAGATAAAGAAAGGCCCAAAAAAAAAAAAAAAAGAGGCAGGTGTAAATGGTCTGGGCCGTCCATTATCGGCAATCTGGACCGTCTGACGATCTATCCAAATGATTCTTTCTCATTTTGTTCAAATTTTTAATAAGATTTAACAATTAAAAAATTAGCTATGGAGGCCGAAGAGAGTTCCCCAAGTATAACCTACGCATGTTTTAAGTCTCGTTCATAGAGGATAGGGGACAAGCGGCTAAGGTTTTCTTCCTTGGTATTACGCTAAAATTTGGATGATATGGTGCTAGATGGCTGGTTGACCCGACAACTTTTTTACAATGGCTTTTTACCCAATTTAAGTAAAAATTTTAAAGAAATTACAATACTCATTTTGCCTCATCTTGAAAATTTTAAGAATGTTGTAAATTTGAAAATCTCCCCAACCATTTTCCGTTCTTCAATATTTCTTCATCTTCTCCATCTCAATTTCCATCACTGTTTTTCAAGGTACTTTCATCCATCGCTATCTCTATCTCCATATTCAAATTTTCTTCATTTTATTTGGTAAAATTCGAATTTTTTTGTTTATAATATTGATGGATAATGCATTTTTAGCTTTAATATTCAAAGGTTAAAAAATTATTGTGTTGAAAAAATTCAAATTTGTGAAAAAGTCACAACAGATCTGTTATTCATTAACGAGGTCTGGGTGTTCGTGATCCGAGGGTTTGTGGTTCGGGTTGTCCGGGTTTCGGGGGAAGAAACCCCGCCTTTTAATTTTGAAATGAAGATTATTTTTGTCTTTTAATATAAAGGTCATTGTGGTGGATAATTAACAAATTAAGCATATATGCTGAATAAAGTATTTAACATAGCCGCTTTAGTTGTATTCATCAGGGGTACTTTTAAAATTGGCTTTGTCGAACCTCCAAATTTTCACTTTGAATTTTCAACATTTGCATATTTTCATAATGACTTTTTGGATGTTAAAGGACAAATATACCCCTAAGTATGTTATACAATTATAAAAAAATATTGTTTTCTATAAAAGACAATATTACCATTTTAGTTAACAAGTAAGAACAAACACTTTTCACTTAAATTTTCAAAATTAGATAACTTTTTTTATCTGTTTATTATAACATAGATAGAAACTTTCTCATTTTTCATATGTTTCAACCTCAAAAATTCATAAATTTATCAAACGTTGAACAAGAAAATATTTTTTTATATCTATCATTTCAACTCAATAAGTATGTTTACGTATGTTTAATTTCGTTTTCGTTAAATTAGCATACGTTTTAATTGATAAATCTTATTTCGATATAAATTACATGTAGATACATTTTTTAAATAGATCTATAATTTTTTAAATATAAACAAGAAAAAAATCATTTGTATGAATATTCTTTCAGATGAGATTCATGGCAAAATTTGTTTCTGACCAGCCTTAATTAGTTAGTCGGACATCAGGCGACATTTTTTTGAATAAAATTTTATTGTCTAGTGGTTATGCCGATTTTTCGACTATTTTTTTCTTATAATTAAAAATTATGTTTCGTCATACATATATTATTTTAATCTCAATTTAATATTTTGGTAATTTCGAATTGAATGAAAAAAAATCGATGTTTATGAAAATGGACAAGTGGCATCGTGGCGGTATTCCAATTTTCATAACATTGAATGCATTATATAAAGAAATGTACCATGTTTTATAAAACAAGTTGAAAGTCGATCCCTCTCAGTACGATATGAAACTGAGATTTCAATTCAACGAGTATTCATCGAAGTGGAGGACATCGTTGTCGACTGATCTAAGCAGCCGATATAGTAATGCATAAATAATCTGCCCGGAGTACTGCATCCCTTTCAACTAATACATGAGCCACATGTAGGATTGACATGGCATATCTCCATGTTGATCATCTAGTAACTCTAATACAATAGTGAAACTATCGAAGTTGCTATTCAAAGTACATTTTCCCGTTATATGTCTGAACTTCGCATTTAGATGGTATTCCGTCCTAAAAAATTCAAACATTAGAACTTTTAACAAAAGAGAACGGAATAATGCAGTCTCAAAAAATTAAACGGGCCGAATTATAACTACTACATGCAAGAAAATAAAAAGAATGTAAAAAATTAAAAGATAAGAACAAAAAAATTTATATACAAAAATAAAAAAATAAAAAAATTTAAGAAAACAATAAAAAAATATAAAAATTAAAGAAAGAATATAAAAAACCATTTCAAATTGAAAAAAATAAAAAAATATATATATATGATAAGCATAAAATAATTAAGAAATTTTAAAAAAATAAGAAAAAAAATAATAATTAAATACAAATTAATGAACAAAAAGAAAAAAATAAAGCAAGAATATTATAAAGTATTTTAAGTTGAAAAAAAAATGTTTATCTTTAATAAGAATAAAACAATTAAGGAATTTTTAAAATTATTACTAAACAAATTATAATTAAAAAATTAAACAATGTGAAATTATAAGAACTAAATAAAGAATATAAATATTATTTATTTAAAATTTAAAAAATTAAAGATTTGTTTAAAAGAATATTTAATTAAAAAGAATTTTAAATTAAAAAAACTAAAAAGAAAAAAGAAAAGAATTTGGTAATTTGGTTAAAAAAATATTTTATTTGATAATTTAATTTAAATTTTTTTACTTCATTCAACGGACATACTGTTAATAGTAGGGGACTAGACTGTTAAGAACGGCTACTCTGAGCTATTTTTTGACAAATTCAACACTTAAATCACAACCACATTCAATGAAGAATAAATATTATAAATATCACAAAATTCACATATAAACATCATAAAATCTACAAATTTTTCAAATATCATAAATGAAAAATCAATTTCATAATCCACAAAAAAACTAACCTTGATGAAGATAATGTTGTCGGTAACTGGGTTGTGTGGTGATCAGATTGTGAGGATGGCGATTTCAACTGAATCCCAACTATTAGAGATCGCGTGAGATTTTCTTTTTTCTTTTATCCTCGCTATTTTAAAAGTTCTAGTTTTTTGATGTGAGGGTAAAAATGACTTTCCATAAATATATGCTATTTTAAAGTTTAAACATGTCTTGTGTTGCGGTGATTTCTAATGAGCTTCTCCGTCAACGAAATTGGAAGGTATATTATTGGATTTTAAAATAGTGTAAAAACTGGATCTGATTGATGTGAATGATTTCAACTCAACTCCTTGTAATTTATTATTTCTCCAAAATTGTTGTTCTCAATTTCTTCGACAACATTTCTCTTGAATTTTTGACGTGGTTGTTTAAGGTTTTTATCCTTGCCTTAAAAACTGGCCGCCGCCTCTCAAGTGTAATAGCTGAAATACGCAGGACCAAAATCTGCCCCCACTAGACCACAGGTGGCTCCGCACCTGTTTAGGGTTCAATGGATGTCTGATGCAGGCTAATGTATTTTTTTTTTCTAGGTTTTGCGGAGTGAATAACAAGGAGAAATGGCGCATAGGTTGCTGAGAGATGCGGAAGCCGATGGATGGGAGCGTTCGGATTTCCCAATCATATGCGAGTCTTGCCTCGGCGACAATCCTTATGTTCGGATGGTATTTTTCAATCGCTTTTGAATTTTTAGGGCTATTCTAGTTTTTGCACTTTCTTTTCCTTTTTTTAGGTATTTCCGTTTAGAAATAAATCTTGAAGCGTATTCATCGATCAGGAGACAATTTCCTTGGACTTCCATTTGGATTCTGTGATTTTTTTTTTTCTTTTGTATTTCTCACTTTGTATTTTGTCCAGGTAATAGGCTTGCCATTTCCATTTTCCATGTCAAACACTAAAGCATTTTTCCTTTTCTTTTTTGGTTTGACTTGGTGCCCAACATGCTAGTTTTCCTCTAGAGAAGCACGGGAGCAGAAAGTAATGCATTTCATTAGGCTTTCTCCCACTTAGACAACTGTAGATTTTATTGGATTTAGAAAATCTATTTATCAATGAAGTAATTATATATTCTGATAGCAAAGAACTTCCCATCTGAATCTTACCTTGTCAAAACTTACTGCTTGTTTGGGATAGCTTTAAAAGTTGCTAAAAAGTAAAGTCAATTAGTTTTAACCACACATTTCATCAATTTTTTTTAAAATTGGCAAAACTTTTATCAAATCCTTCGTCAAATAACCCCTTGAAAGAATTCATGATTTGTGTTAGATTTTTAGCTAGATATAACTTTTTAGAGAAAGAGGGTACCTACCCAACAAGGGTGTGTTAGAAACATTGTTTGAAAGGGAGACAGAGAAATAACATTTCCAATAATTTCCCAGAGCATATTTTCTATTTAACTAGATACATGAAAGTTATTGAGAATAATCTCTGAAAATAAAAATAAATTAGGATGTATTAGATCTATAAACATTTTCAACTGTTTATCATTTTAAGTAAGTAGACTTAAACTAAATTTGGTTCATGAAATGAAATAGGGAGGGGGAGCGGAAATACGACAGATAAGAACATTACACTCTCGCTATGGGGAATTCTATTTTCTCTTGCTCAAACTTGTTTAGCCCTGGAGAGATTGGTAGGACAGGACAGCTGGAGAGAGAATGAAGATAGAGCAGTTGATTTTGTTGTATAATACCACGACACTCTTGTTTTCTCAGTCTACAAATTCTGCCATAGGCTGACTTGAGTGATTTTTTATCTTTTAACCCCATCGTTTTGGACCGGAAAGAAAAAGAGTACCTGGACTGGTACAGATCCACTTCGTGTCTCACCTTCTTCCCTGACTTACCAAAACCAAGTGTTGTGCTTCCTTTGCTGCTACTTTCAAGTGACAGTTGTAGGCTGGCTTCAATTCTTCTCTATAGCAAATCACTTTTGAACAATTTGTTTAAACTTTTAAATATTTAGCATTATTACATATGTCATTGTTAACTTTTCAACCGAAGTGCCATGTTTATTGGGAGAGGTGTTAAATAAATTGTATCCTTATAATTTTCTTTAAGTGCGTTAATGTGTTTGATGTATTTTTATTGTTGCAGTGGTATTTGTGTATACTTGTTTATGGTCATTTTTTCTACTCAATTGATTGTGGGGTTGTTATTTTCGTATCTAATCTGGATCTTACGTTTGAGGTCCTCATATTTTCTAAATATGGTAGGATTGTTGATATAATGTGCATAGGGTATTAGGTTTATGATATAATGAACGTGATCTGATTTCTTCCTTTTCATGTTCATAAGTAATCTTCCGGTTGTGTTGCAGACAAAAGCTGATTATGACAAGGAGTGCAAGATATGCACACGACCATTCACCGTTTTCAGGTGGAGGCCAGGACGTGATGCAAGATATAAGAAGACTGAAATTTGCCAAACTTGCAGTAAGTTGAAAAATGTTTGTCAAGTTTGCCTTCTGGATCTTGAGTATGGTTTGCCAGTTCAGGTCCGAGACACTGCTCTCAGTATCAATTCCAATGATGCCATTCCTAAGAGCGATGTGAACAGGGAGTACTTTGCAGAGGAGCATGATCGCAAGGTACATTTACTAGAAACCACATTTCTCCAATATGTTCTATAGCTTAGAAGCATAACAGTATTCATTTATATATCCAAATCATGAAACGAGCATGCAGATTTCATGTTAAGTAGTTGAACTACTTATTTCTATAGGCTGGAGTTTCTCAAGATAATGTTTGTGTTGCTTGACGCTGGGAGATATTTTAGTTATTGGTCATGAAATTGCACTTGCTGGAGTTTAAGTTTTTGTCATAACAGAAACACAGTTTCATGCATCGATGTGGAACGTGTGCAATAATCAATGTATGATAGAAGAGCCAATTGTGGTTCTTGTATTGTAATTTTGTTCTAAAAAGTGCGACCTTTGAACTGCAATAATGCAACAATCTTCAAAGAAAGATACGTTATTTTACTGATCAACAGGGGACTTATTGATGGCTCCCCAAAAGAATAATAGAGATTGTCAAAGGGGGATAGATCGGAAGAATGAGAATAGATACATATTTGCAATAAATTTCCTGTTGTAATATGAAAAGGAAATGTTTGATGCTTCAGATATGTATTAGGCATTCAATTGCAGACTTAAATGATCTGCAGTTAAGCAATGAAAGAAGATTATTGATAAGTTTTGAGTTAATTTGGTAATTGAAGATAAATAGCTGGAAAAATTGCCATGCTAATGACTGATGCAGTAGGAAAAGGGAAACTTGGGATCATCACGATGCTTTTTTTTTGTTTACTTTTGTTACTGTTGTTGATGGATAAGAATCTAATAATACCGGGTTAGTGTCTACCTGCAGTATCGCTGATAACTATAGCTAAGGTGCTTAAAAAGAGTTTGGCAGACCAGTTTAGTGAGTTAGTAGTTAATAACAGAATGAAACTAAGAGACTTGATTAATAATTTGCAAAGTGTTATGGATTTTAGGTAAATAAATACATTGGACTTTGGGCGTTCCTCACAAAACTGGTGCTCATGAAAGCAAACAAGTGGTAGTCAGAAACAGTAGATTTAAGCAATCAATGTCAGTTCCTTTGACTGGGAGAAGTGAAAATGAGGGGATGTGCAGGTGAAATAGGGAGTTCTACCTCCCATTCGTGTAATTTTCTCTGTAATCTCAAGTCAGGATCATATTATCATATATATGTCAGCTTTAAGTAGGAAATAGTAGAAGATAAACTTGAAATATAACGAAGTATATAAGTTGAACCATTTTTATTCAGCAATGTAGACTGAATCATTACTGTATGCAGGCTAGAGCTGGGATTGATTATGAATCTTCCTATGGGAAGGCACGCCCTAACGACACTATTTTGAAACTTCAAAGAACAACTCCATATTATAAGCGAAACAGAGCACATGTATGCAGCTTCTACATTCGTGGTCAGTGTACAAGAGGTCCTGAATGCCCTTACCGGCATGAGATGCCTGTTACGGGAGAGTTATCCCAACAAAATATTAAAGATCGTTACTACGGGTATGTGAAATGATTAAGCTTTGCGTTCATTCAACTTGTGTTGGCTGTATTAATAAATATAGTGTGTCGTTCAAGTTTGTTACATGTTTTTCCGTATATATGTAATTATGTACATAATGTCTGTGTTTTTCCATCAGCTTTGTTTAATTGGGAAGCCAGCCCTGTATTTTATTTACTTTTCAGGTCTGTGTCTCGTTCTTCTTCTTTTTCTATGAAGGTGGGGGGACAGTTTGGGTGGTGGCACCTTATTGTGCACTCTCCTTTTGAACGTCTTAACCCCAAGGAATTTGGTGCAACCAAAACGTTTTGAAATATGCGTTGCATGCTTGGAAATTAATTGGAAACGATACTTGGTTTGTGGTTGGGCATGCAAAGTTATGATTTTTATTCAATAATTACAGCCAGTCTTTGCAGTCACCCCTGCAGTTTGTGCCCACACTTCTCCTGTTGGAGGAAAAGATATACACTCATGAAGAAAATATTTGAAGAAGATTACTTGCTTATGGGCAGGATATTTCAGTTCTTCATGATTTTCTTGAGTTTTACATTTTTTCACATCACTGGTGTAGTTTAAAGTGTTTGCTGCAGGGGTTTTTGAAGATGCTATTGTCTTATAATTTTCAACTCCTTGCTGTGCAACATGCCTTTTCGTTTCAATCTATTCTTCGTGGAGCTACTGAGAAATAAAACAAGGCTGTTAATTTGGGGCCTATTTTAATGTGGCTCCTCTAATTTGTCTAATGTTTCTATTAAGCTGCTGTTTCTTATATGTATTTATATCACTGGGAACAGAGAGAATGAAGCGCTTCTAAGAAAGACAAAACTCTTCAGTATATTGGCAGTTAGTTGTATAATCGCTCATGTTAGTCGTGCTTGCTATCTACTCTTGCTTGTCGAAGCAATTATTTTCTGGATTGTCCAAACTTCTCACATTGATCAAGCAATGTAGACAAGCAATTGTCTCATAGTTGATTTTGACGACTTTCGATGATTTCAGATTCCTACATTATTCTTTTGTGTTCCTTTCAATTATCAAAAGTTCGAGTTAATGACATTTTACCTCAACTCTTGCAGAGTTAATGATCCCGTGGCATTTAAGTTGCTCAGTAAGGCAGGTGAGATGCCTTCACTGGAGCCTCCTGATGATGAGAGCATTAGAACCCTGTATGTTGGTGGGCTTGATGCAAGAATTTCTGAGCAGGATCTGAGGGATCAGTTCTATGCACATGGAGAAATTGAGTCCATTAAGATGGTGCTCCAACGTGCATGTGCTTTCGTGTCTTACACGACACGTGAAGGGGCGGAGAGAGCAGCCGAAGAACTTGCAAATAAGCTAGTCGTCAAAGGTCTTAGATTGAAGCTTCTCTGGGGTAGACCACAAGCACCAAAACCAGAATCTGAAGCCTCAGATGAAGCAAGGCAGCAGGCTGCCGTGGCTCATAGTGGATTGTTACCAAGGGCAGTTATATCACAGCAGCCTCATCAACCACCTAGCACCCAGGACCAACCACCATCTATGCCTTACTTCAACATTCCTCCATTGCCCCAGCAGGATAGAGCATATTATCCCTCAATGGATCCCCAAAGAATGGGTGCCCTTCTTTCATCACAAGAGGGGCCTTCTAGTGGACCCTCAGGGTCGAGTGAAAATAGAAGTGGTTCAGGGGGGCAGCAGCAGCAGCAGCATTATGCTTATCCGGCTATGCCACCACCACCTCCAGGTCAATTCTACCCGCCATATTATCCACCATATGGTTATATGCCGCCCCCACCACCACCTGCACCTCATCAGCAATACCGTCCCCCTTACCAGTCTACAATGCCCCTGCCCCCACCTCCTCCTGCTGGTGACCAGGCATCATATCAACAGAAAGCACCGGAAGGAACATCACAACAATCATAGAATTTGCAATGTGCCTATGTCTCTTCCAGAAGATTTTTTGTTAACCTGTGGTTGGAGCCTACTCTATGACATCATCCTCGTGCACTGTGCCTTCTAGAGCATGCAGTTTTATTGTCCTTGTTACGGAATAGTCTTTCAAGGATATTCCAGTCTGCATTTTTCCCTTTGCTAACAGGAACTTTTTATGCTCTTTTGTGGACAACAAAATTCTTTTCTTACAGGTTCCTCGTGCCAAAGTTGTTGCCTTATTCACGATTTTTTTTTTTTTATATATTTCGTAAAATGACTGGTTTACTCTAGTTTTTCCCAAAGCTGTTTTGCGTTTGAATCCCAAACGTACTAAGAAAAGTTGCTTGTGAACCCCTCACCTGATGACCTTTTCAGTTTTGGGTGATCGAGTGAGCGACAAGCTGAACATATTGTGCATAGGGGATGTGTAATCCACACGAAAGCTGCCTTCCTGGGGATGAAGCTACCTGCTGTAATCAAACATGCTGAAGCCCCTGTGATCGGGCACTGATTAGGATGAAGAATTGGGCTCTCTAACTTCGACGAAGTGGTCATCGAGTCAGTAGTTCAACTGTCAACCTAGTGATTGAACCAGCAAGTTAAATCCTCGGTAATCTGGGGATGTTGTTCGGCCATAGCAAACCTTTTCATAGGATGACCTGCGAAACAAGCTAGAAAATAGGAAATTGCTAGTACATAGATTGTTACCAACTTGTAGACTTCAAGCATTGTGTAGCCTTGATGTCTCATATTTTCTCCACGGGGAAGGTGATGGGGAACACGGTCATTGCTTAGATTTTTATTTTTATCTTAATTTATATTTAAAAACAATAGTTTTAAGAAAATAAATGAATTAAGTAAACGGGAAAAAAAACATATGGAAGTTGAGACATTTTAAATTACAACGAATGATTTGCAATGTAATGTTACATATTCCGT
>CAIGRH010065514.1:0-24474 GCA_903798295.1 Fraxinus nigra
TCCAACTTCAGCGAATATATTAAGGTCACAAATCTATGCAATTTGATCAAAATTCAAAAAAATTATGTCACAATTCAAAATCTTCATAGGTCACAATTTGTTCATCGGTCACAAATTAAAAATTTAAAAATCACAATTTGTTCATCGTTCACAAATCACAAACTTTATAAGTCACAACTTATTTTACGGTCACAAAACGTCAAATTAATTTATCAAATTATTTCGAGATCACAAATTAAAAGTTTTATACGTCACAATTTAATTCATTGGTCACAGATCAAAAAATTATAGATCACAGATTATCAATATGTCACATATTTCCAAATTTTTGGGTCACAAATTATCGAAATTTAAGGTCACACATTAATAATGAGTAACAAAAAAATCAAAATGTTGGTCACATACACCAAACACCCCACACTCCTGTCTTGATCCTCCACCAATATTTGGTCACAAATTAACCAAATAATTGGTTACAAATACTACCTCACCACGTCCTCGCCACAAAACCACCACAACCATCACCAACAACAAAAACGTGTGCACCACACAACCTACAAAAAACACCACATCGCTGCCCTCGCTACAACACCAACCCAACCACCACCGTCGCTGCCTGCACCACACCACCAACAAAAATCCACCGACGCCACCCCCACTACAACACAACCACAACCATCGCCACAACACCACTACAACCACCGCCAACAAAAATTCGCAGTAGAACCACCACTGCAGCATCGCGACGCTGCGTTCGCACTAGAACCATCATCGTCGTCCACGCCACCAACAAAACCGTTGGCGCCGCAACACCAGCACCACCACAACAAAATCCCAGCGCCTACGCTACCAAAACACAGCTGTGTTGAAGAGAGAGAAGAGAAAGAAGGTATATCGGAAACACAAACCCTAATTACTTAGTATATTCGTCGTTCTCAACCACCAACATCGCGATTTTGGGAACAATTTCACCAGCAATTTCCTTCATCCTGTCGTAGTCAATTTTGGGATCAATTTCACCAGTAATCTCCTTGCCAGTGGGGGATGGGTGACTAACCGTTGTAAAACCGCTGCGTTGGAGATTGTCTTCCGGGGGCGGCCCTACTACCACCTCCACAGACATCCACTGCTCTACCGAGTAGTGACGGAAGTCATGGGAGAAGAAATTGGGGGCAAGGCGACGGTTTCGATCGGTGGGTAGAGAGAAAGGGGGATAAAGTGAGAAGACAGAGAGAGAATGAGAATAGAAATGAATTAGGGTTTAATTTATAATATTTAAATATGAATTTTTAATTATTATTTAAAACCTGATTTCTGTATTATTAAACTTTATTCTTGATTTATGAAAATAGAAATTTAAAACTCATTCTAGCTATAATTTCCTCTTTAATTAATTTATTATGATGACAAATTGATATAAGTAGCACCCATTGAAGTTAAAAAAAAAAAACAAATAAATAAATAATTTGAATCGTGTTTGATGTACAATCATGGATGACAACTTTTTTGAATCTAGACGGATCTTTAAAAATATCGATTTTATCTTTACCACACCATCTCGATGAATTCTCTCCAAATTTCTCCTAGACAATAATTTTTTTTTTAATGATAACTACTAATTAATGCAAATGCTAAAATTATGAACACGATATTCACCTTGATTTTCATGTTGTTGAGGTGTTTTTGTTTTAGTAAATATGAAATTTCATCTTTAGAATAATGATTTTGATTTAGTATACATGAAAATTCAAATTCGTATGAATTGGATTGAGTTAGTATATTTGAAAATTTTAACTTTGTATCAATTCAAGTGATGCATACAAGGTATTTATGAAAATGTAAATACAAATATGAGAAGAAGATTTGTCACTTTTTTCAAGATGGTCGCAAACTACGTTATTTGAATTATTTTTTAATCAATTAAAGAGATGCAGCAGCATGTGTGTTTGTCAAAATTAAAATATGAATATAAACATTGCTTTCAATTAAAAAGTGAAATGATACATCACTTTATGTATCTTTTGCATATGAATTAAGTTGCTAGAATTTGAGTGACATGCTATATCACTTTTAAGAAAGTAAAAAAAAAAAAACTATCTCATTTGAATTCGTTGGATCATTTAAAGAGATTCATACATATGTGTTTGTGAAAATTTAAATATAATTTAAAATTCAAATTTGTTTTATATTAAAAAGTGATATAATTTAACATTTTATTTGACTTTTGCCTATGAATTAAGGCGCTAGAATTTAAAAGTGATATTTTCTATCACTTTTTTAAAGAAAATTGCAGACTAATTGTATCATTTAATTCTTGTGAATCAATTGAAAAGATGCATACAAGGTCTTTATAAAATTTAAATATAAATATGAATTTAAACTTTGCTTTAAATTAAAAGGAGATATGATTTAAAACTTTATCTTCGCATATGAATTAAAGTGACGAGATTTGAAAGTGGCATGTTTTGTCAATTAAAAAAAAATAAAAATCGCAGTAACTATTTTATTTAATTCTTTTGAATCAATTGAAGAGACACATACAAAGTTTATGTGAAAATTTAAATATGAATTCAAATTTTGTTTTACATTAAAAAGTGACATGATACAACACTTTATTAATCTTGCACATGAATTAATGTGCTAGAATTTGAAAGTGACATACTCTGTCACTTTTTTTTTTTTTTAAATATATCTCTCACTATTTTATTTCTACACTTTTTGCAGATATTGATAAAATTAATGTCTTTATCTATAATGAAAGTAAATGTCACTTTTTTGAAGGAGCTAAAGTATAGCACTGTTAAAAAATATCATGTCATTTTGAGTACAACTACTATATAATTACTTCTTAATATTGTTGCTTTAAATTCTCGTAAGAAACGATTTATTGTTGTCCATTTGTATAAAATTTCATGAATAAAACAACTGTTGTATCTTTATCATTTCACATAAGCTAAATTATACAACAGTTTTTTGTCATATCACTTTTTATCATATCACTTTTTTGAAAGACGACAAATTAGCTGTGTTTTTTTTTTTCCTTTTTAATTCCTATTTTGGTGTTACCCATTTTGGCCTATTACTTCTCTTCACTTGATGGGTGAGATTTTTTTTATCTTATTGAAGTATTCACGACAAACTTTACCATACATCTTTCGAATTTAAGATCGATACACCATGTTCATAATAACAAGTTGAAAATTACCGCAAGAAATTGACTTAATAATCATGGTTTAAACTTCATATATTTTTGCACTAATATCAATAAGAAAAAGAAATAAATAAAAAAGCTAATAATCATGATTTTGCATTCAATAATTTATGCAAGATTTTGAATCGCTCAAAATGGATACCAATAATGAAAAATATCGTATCAAATGGAAATTTAAGAAACAAATAGAAAAGTAGATGGAGGGGACGTGTGTTTGGACTGAATTTATCGAGACTTCTTCATCGAGTCTTGTCATGATCTTGCACTTGATGAAAGAGATTTACAAGTGGCATTGTCTTCTTCAATCACGCGATATTTCAGATCTTAGCACCAATTAGTGGCAATCAATCAGATATTCGGATTACAAGATTGATTCAAGTTGGGCAATGAGTGGTGAAAATGTTCGTAATTAATACGATTATTAAAGACATAATTTATTACAAGTGTATTAATCTATTTTTTTTTTATTTGAAAAAAGTAGTGGGCTAAAATTCCTCTAAAAGGCATTGTATACGTAAAAATTGATACGAAACTCGGTTCCTATTTGGTGGACATTATTTTAAAATGATATTTTGAATAGTATTTTTGGGAGAGTACGTATTTAAAAGAAGTAAGAGAATTTTTGAATTTACGTGCAAAATACTTTATTATGTAAATGCATTATTAAAAATGACTATTAATAAAAAAAAAAAAAAAAAATGGGACGAACAGGATGTCAACTATGAATAAATGAGATATCGGGAGAATTGTTATGAATTGAAAGTCATTTTTCTAGTCATTGGAAATTGAAGCCCTAGTGTGGTCTAACTTGATTTTATTTTTCTAGTCATTGGTACGCTTAATTTAATTCCGCGATATAGGGGTCATGACAAGATGATTGATGGCTTATGTTTCATGACTTACGGACCTAGAAAGCTGTCACAACCCCCAATTGCTCATAAATTATTGAGTAAATTACTTAAATCTTCCCTGATGATGATGATGATGATGATGATATGATGATGATAGAGACCTCCATTTTTTTTCCCCTAAAATTCCTAACTTCCTTCTAAGCATAAGTTTTCCCATTTTGCCACTCTTTTCTTATACTTGTATTTTCTTCTTAATTTTAATTTTATTTATTTTAATTAAAAAAAACCCTTACAAATACTACGAGAATGAACTATAAAGATATTTAAGCTATATAATTCTGATGGTAATAGTTTGCATATTTTAATGTTATGATATTATTACTTTTATTTTCTAAAATTAATATAGTGTAAATGTCAAGAATACAAAATAAATAAATAAATAAAAATGATAGATAATGCTATTATATATATCTAGTAATAAGAAAGATTTAATGAATTTTCAATTACCTTTATTAAATTACTTTAAAAATTATTTAGGTTGATTTATTAATTATTGTCGATCATAGTTGCCAAAACAAATCATGTTTTATACTTAAAATTTTTAAAAAAATATTTATAATGGTAGTTTCTAAATAAAGTGATCTATCCAAAGTATAGGTATGAAAAGAATCACAATCTATTGTCCCGATATCATTTTTTCTTTGGTTATCCATTCAATACATTTTTGATACATCGACATATCATATCTTCATAGCAAATAAGAATATGTCAATGTGTTATGTTCTAATGCGTTGAAATCTTTCTATTTGCTATGAAAAGTTGTGTTGATGTGTAAAGAATATATTGGTATGTAGTCAAGCCGACAACAACTTCGAGACATGAGATTTGGACTAGGTATGAAGAGTATATATTAATAGAAAAAAGAAATTATACAAATATAATAAAATAACAATTTAAAAATGGTATAGATAGATAATGTAGATAGATAATGTATGAAATAAATATAGAGGAAATTGTAAAAATGTCCACTTTTACATAGTTATTTGCAAAAATGTCCAAAATTTCTTTAATGTTCATTTTACTAAATTATAAACCAAAATGTCCTCATTAACAATTGTGAAGTTCATGTGCTTCTAGTCGTTAACTCGGACCATAACCCCTTATTGATCCACTGTAATAACGATCCTTCTTCATTGAAATCCAATGATCCCAAGTTGTTCTGTTATGAAGCTGTATGGTCTGGGAAGCAGGAGTGCAAAGACATCATAGAAAGTCTCCCAAAATCTTATGATTAACGAGAGACAAATTTTGAAATTTTATTTGAGTATTCTCTGCTTAAAAGTTAGTACCATTGAGACATTCGTTAATTGAATGTTATTAAATGGGTCTATTGCATCATTCTAAGTGAATGTTATAATTGGTTAACATAATTGAAATTTGACTATATTTTTTAGATGCATGTTGCAAATGTCGTCTTTTGCAACATTCTTTGACTGTAGCAAAAAGTTTACATATTTCGTGTTTTTTGCAATGTATACCAAATTCGAGGGGGCTTCTAATAATCTTGTTTAAGAGATCTAAGAGAAAAGCTTTGTCTTTCTTTTTATTATATTGCTATTATTTTTATATTTTCTTGCAATTTTTATTTCTTTCATTCTTTTCTTACAATCTTTAGAATCTCTATCAAGAAGCTCCGAAACTAAAAGATAGAACGCTCTCTTGATCTATAAAGAGGAGTCACCTATATTTCTATCTAATGCGTATAATATATGGCTTTTTATAACAACTAATCTTCCAATTTATTGATTTTCTAAACAAATATTAGTAAATTCACTAAAAAATTCTACTGAGCAACATAGTGGAGTTGATGAAGTATATTTGTCTACTGGCATAAAATATAAAAACTTAAAAACAATATGTTTGTAATGGCTTTAGAGTACTTTAACGTTCAGCAAATTAATTTTTTTGGAGTTCTTTTAGACCTTGCCCAAAAATAAATAAAGTAAAAAAGAATGATAAAGTAAAATGAAGTATTAAAGTACTTACTTTAATTTGAGTTCTTCGAATTTACAAGGATTGTGAGAGATTTTTTTAGTACAAGTGTTATATGGTATGCTCTGTGTTTTCGGTGTGTTTCATCGTGTGTGATATTGGTATTTATAGACGCTGATACATTACGTATATCTTTTGGACCATCAGATATAATTTTTTCTGTTAAATGTTTGGTATATGAATTTTTTCTATCTTGACTTTCATGGAAAGATTCTCAGAACAGAAGATAACTTGATTGTTCCATTGTGTCACAAGACTAAAATCATTATTTTGTATTTCCATCATGGCTGTTATCTCTTAAAATGTCTCTCATAATCAATTTGTCTAATTTTCATATTAGTAATTGTTTTTGAAGAAGGTCTAAATCTTTTGGCTCCTTCATATATTTGAATATAATCATAATCTGGTATTACAATACAATTATTTATAAGAGGTGGTCTGGAAAATAATCGGATCATTAAGGGATGGTCTTTTAACAAGTCGAAAGTTTGTTCAAGCTTGTGTTAAAAAAATCTGAAGGATCTGTTTAAAACATATATATTATCAACAATTCTATATTGTAAAGTTGGTTAAAAAATGTCTTCCTCTTCAAAAATAGTATAATAAGAAAATTGTTAGATAATTATGTCTAAGGAAAGCTGAATTTTTTACAGAAGTTTTGTATTTAGGATCATACTAAAGAAAATATCGATTCTCGTTGTGGTAGAAGCTTAGTATTTGTGAGAAATCGATTAGTTCATGTATTACTGATTTCTTTATAGAACTTCGAACAGTACTAGTACAATCACCATTTTTTGGTCTAATTCATATAAGTATTTTTTTTGCCTTGCAGCCGTCGAATCCATTAGTTCAACAAGTATTTCTATTTTTTCTGAATAATTTATACTAGTGGAAGCATTAAAATCTATGGAAATGGACTTTTCAACAACACTTCTAGAACTAAGTCTTTCTATTTTTTGTGTAATTGAATAATTTCATTTTTGATATTTAGTAATGGTCTATTGTTATAAAGAAATTTGGTCTCCTAAAAGTTCTAATCTTTCATCTAACATATGTTTCTACGATTTAAATTTCTAACAACCTTGTTCATAGTTTCGCAACTATTTCAAAGTTGTATAAATGAAAGTGAAGGCGATGATTGAGAAATAGAGGTTTGTGTGTCTAACTCTATCAGATATATGAAAATTAATTCCTATAATTTCTCTAAAACAATTTAAAACTTCCTCTAAAATATATAATCCTTTAAATAAAGGTTCTGAAAATCTTTCTACCTGTTGCAACACTTCTAGGAACTACAACTAGTTCCATAATTAACAGTCATCTCACTAATAAGTACGACATGCTCTGATCATAAACACTATATTTAGGAATACCACCGTCAAGACATGGATCGATCGGATCACTATCAATGCAAATACTTTCTGGATCAACCTTATAAAAGAAATGAATACCCGAATCACCTAAAAATCCTGCTAGTGTTGGTTCGTCCTGACGGTCCGGACTTGTATAGTCATTTAGCCAAGCATTATTGTCCGAATTGATAGATCTACTCGCGCGTCTAGTTGGCCAATATTCGGACTGAATTCCATATGGAACATCACAAATTCAACCCAATTCATTGTTTATAAAAACTATTAACTAGTGGTTTCAATCTATATGGATCAAAACTCTAGAAACATTAAATCAAAACCAATGCGACCACTGATGAACTTGGAAAGATATTTGAATAACACTCGAGAACATTCAAAAAATAAAAGCAAGAACTTGAATAAAGGAAAGAGACTCACCAAAATCTCTAAAACTCCTTGGAGTGTGCCCAAGCTATGTGAGAAGAATGAAGCATTTAAATTGTGAAAATAGGCACTCTAAACGAAGTATAGATATAACTCCCTAAATTTGTTCAAAATCATCAATCAATTGTCATCACTCAACCTTTTGGTGAACGTATTTACTGACCGACTATCACTCCAAGCGAGAAAGATGGTCGATAATTTTAAAAAATAATAAATAAATAAAGGGGTGTATATTTTGAAAAAAAAAGAAAAGGATTCACCAATCGGCATGTGAGTGGTAATGTTTGCAAAAGTGCATGCATGCACTTACTATGCATCAAGTGGCATACATGCCACCAAGGCTGGTCTTGTGATTTTTGGGGCCCAAGGCGAACTTCGAAAATTCCCATATCTCAATCATCACACAATTAAATTTTCAATACAATTACTACGTGCGCCTGTGCAATTGATCATACATGCTACAATAATCATTCGTATAAGTCGACAATGCTTCAAACATTTTCAATATATTCAATATATTCAATATCAAGTTATGGTAAGTCATTGCTTACTTGAAAAGTAGAATTTGGACGAAAATTATGGCAAACCTTTCAAAATCCCACCATCACACAGGCCTAAAATCAAAAGTTCACATTGCAATAGTTTATTTTTAACCTTTCGACTCATTTTAACAGTTTACTTTTAACCTTCAAACTTGTTTTAATGATTTTTCACCAAAAGAATACATTGTATCTTCCACTTCCAGTGGCATCAGGTATGGGAAATATTAAAGGTTAAGGGAAGAATACTATAATTGCCACAATTTATATGAAAACCCTAAAAACGAAATTTGAATGAAATTGAACAAAAAAACCTTAATAGAGAAAATTACGTGCTTGGTTGCTCAAAGAGTCAGATGGACCGCGTAGTTAGGTTCGACGGTCGACCTTGAAGAGCGAACGGACGGATCGGCCGCGCAGTGCGCTTAGGTTCTGAAACAGTGACCTTCGAAGTTTGACGGGCGGGAAAAGAAAGGAAGTAAGGAAAACAAATGGAAGGAAGGTTTTGGGAACATTGAGATGGCGTCGTCGGGACGATTGGAGACCTGGGAGTTGGGGCTAGGGTATGGGGTTGTTGGTGGTGGTAGTGAAGACTACGATTTACAGTGGACTGAGTATATAGTGAATTGTTTGCCATTCATTTTGGACCCATTTAAGGCGATTTTGGGCCAGACTAAAAAAAATGAGAGCCAAAAAATGAGGCCCCCTACAAAATTGGGCCTGAGGCTTCTGCCTCACCTCAGGGTCGGCCCTGCATGCCACTTCAATGCATTTCACTGCATGGGAGCAAATGACACCAAATTAATTTTTCGAAGTATACTGCACGACTCTCGAGTTGTATGGTATAAGAAAAAATGAACGGCTTTCGAATCGTTTGGATTCAAGCGAAAATCGATATTAAAAAATTGCACGGCTAGACAAATTGTGCAGTAATCTTCAAAAATATATCATATAGCTTCGGGGCCATATGGTACGGTAGCAAAAATCTAGCAGCTTCCAAGCAAAAACCAGTGCAATAAATTGCACGGCTCGACACGCCATATGATATTCTCCTAAGTACACTACAGCTTTTGAATCTTGGAGTAATTTCTAAAAACCTACACGGTTCGGCAAGCGTGCGATAATCTCCTATGAAATTCTTAATGGTTGAACGATCTCCACCCATGACCACAACCAATCCTACGATCACCCTAAATTGTAAGATCAGATGGTCCGTCCTATAATCAAAGCAAGCTCTGATCAACCTTGAGCTTGGACTACTCTTTAATTCAAGTAGAACTCATATTAAAAAGTGGGGGACAAATTGTAGTGGTAAAAATGATTCCACTAGTCCAAGCGACTTAAGTCATGAAACGAGGCTCACGAATGGCCCACTTAAGAAATACATTACTTTTGAAAAATATTTTGGAAATTCAAATAATGTCCTCTATAATGAAAATAATGATCCAACACACATTTGAGACAATCTAGATTTAGGTATTTATAATATATGACCAATTAAGACTTTTTCGAATAATTAATATAAATTCAAGTAAGTTAAAGCTAAATAGATATAATTAAATAATAAGCACAAATGTAAATGCGATAAGTAAAAGGGAGAGATGATGCAAATGATATAATTATGGAGGTTCGATCCAAAGCAATTATCTACTCCATCCGTTACCAAGCTCTTCGGCACGAGCAATGCATTTTCACTATATTGATTGACTTGTGGGACAATCCAACCATTTACAATACTTTCGGTGACTTACAAACAAGGAGCACCAATTCTTATACAATGTTGAGTTTTTCGGGACCTCAACACGACTCACAAATTTCATAAAAAAGTAATTTTATAATATGAAACTTTTCTCTTAATAAACGATATGATCAAATTAAGTACCAAAAGAGAAATATGCTTAATACTTTAATGAATAGCAATGAATGAAACTCAAGTGTTAGGTGAAAAAAACATTGATGAGAAAAAAGGTTTTTCAAAGTGAATGATTTGATAAAGATAAATCAATATAGCTTTACTCAAGAATGTCTCACATAAATGCTCCTAGAAGTATTGTATTGAATGTAAAGTGAAGATATAATTATAGCAGTTAAAATGTCAAAATTTCTGACCAGACGGACAACCCAATCGGACATCCACCTACTAAGCCGGACGACTAAACTAGCCATTGTGTATCGAAATCAGAACGGTTGAAAATTTGACCGTTAGACGAACCGGACTTCCGATAGGATAAAATTTTTCCAGATTTTTCTTTTCTTGATTATTTTAAAAGTGTAGACTTTTGAAGGACATTTTCACTTAACTCTTCAAAATAAGTGATATTGGTAAAAGATTTAAAAATCAAGTGAAGATTTTTATCTTTTTGAAAATAATTTTTATGCGAATATTTTTATAAATAATTTATCTCATGCATAAAAATTTAACTTTTGAGCTTTTAGTAATTCATTAATAAGGATTAAAGCATTTTACTTTTATATATGGATTCAAAGTATACAAGTCTCATATCTTCAATGCATGCTTGATTCGACATGAATGTTTATATTGATTTGACGTGATTGCTAGGCTTCCATCTCGATTTTCTTTGATCGTAAATTGCGAATCTTTAGGTAGCAACCATTGTCTTCAATTGATCAATTTGACCATACTAGCTATGAAGACATGAATTCAAATGTTAGGGATAACACAATTTGTTTGTTATAATCAAAACATGAGATCAACCATACGTCAATAATTTCTCCCTTTTTTATTATGATAAACAAGATTATTTGCACAATATGATTGAATAATTGATATTATATTGATAGAGAAATATATATTTTAAATTTATCATGTAATTCGTATTCCCTCTATCTTTTACAAATTAATAATTATACATTCAAAGTATATAGATGATTTTCCCTCTTTCCTGTTTTTCATATACTCCAAGCATATTATTGTCAAATCATGTATAATCATGCATAACCATTCTCACTCCATTTATCCCTTTTGGCATAAGACAAAAATACGGATTAAGAAATAACCATAGATGATAGCAATAAACATAAAGAGATCACCATAGGTAGTATTAAAATTATATTTAAAAAACAACCTAACGAAAACAGGCTAGACGAAGCAGGAGTGTAGTCAAGTCATAAAAACATAAAAAGATATTCAAAATACATAAATGTAGACTATGGCTCAGGAGGAGGTGATGGAGGAAAATGGGCATAAAAGTGAGCGTAGAAAGCATTCCGCTAAACGTGCTATTCCTTTCAAATTGATTTAGTTCTTCTTACATAGTTAGGATTCAAACTTGGCTTCCTTGAGATTTTTCAGTACAATTTGTGAGATGAAAGCACAACTATTTAGGTGACTCATTGTAGAAGCTCTAGTAGTAATACCTTTGGATGGATCACCAATAATAAGTTCTTTTGGATGAGAAGAGACATACCACCATTCTTTTGGTAGAGTGGGATTATTTGACGCTTCGGTAGGTTCTACTTTACTTTGTTGAACGTTTGCTTCTCCCTGGTGTTCATGTTTTAGATCACCCTTACTTCGATCTTGAATATCCATTTGTTCGAAATGAGTTTCCAATCCTACATCATTAGTAATAATTTTCTCACGATCAAGAGGATTATTTTCATCAAAATTAACATGTATAGATTCTTCAACGACTAAAGTTCTTTTTTGAAGACTCTATAAGTCTTGCTAGTTGGTGAGTAACCTAGAAAGATTCCAATATCATATTTTGAATCAAATTTTTTCAAATTTTCTTTTGTGTTTAAAATAAAGCATTTATAACCAAATTTTTTGAAATAACTAATAATTGGAATCCTATTTTTCCAAAGCTCATATGGGGTTTTAGTTTTCTTTCGACTAACTAAAACTCTATTTCCAATATAGCAAGTAGTGTTGACGGCTTGGCCCAAAAGTATTTTGGCATGCTATTTTTATTTAGCATGCTCCTAATCATTTTTTGCAATGTGCGATTCTTATTTTCTACTACACCATCTTGTTGAGGAGTTCTAGAAGCCGAAAAGTTATATTCATATCCATTTTCATTGCAAAAATGATCAAAAACAAGGTTATAAGATTTTCCACCATAATCACTTTTAAAAGTTGTGATATAGTATCCTTTTCCATTTTGAATATTTTTGCAAAAGTGTTTGAAAGTATTCGAAGCTTCATCTTTGAGGTTTAAGAATAGAACACAAGTGAATCTGGAGAAGTCGTCGACAATTACAAATGCATAATATTTTCCACCCAAACTAGCGGTTTTGAAATGTCCAAAAAGATCTATGTAGAGTAGTTGAAGTGGTTTTGTAGTTGAAGAATATAGTTTAGGTTTAAAATAGTTTTTTACTTGTTCACCAAATTGACAAGTATCACAAATTTTATCTTTATCAAACTTTAAATTTGATAGACCGTTGACAAAATAAATTTTTAATTTTTTTGAAAGAAGATGCATGTTCACATGTCCTAATCTCCTATGCCATAACCAAGTATCCTCCTTTAAACTCGATAAACATTTTTCATCACTTTCAAATTCGATATATATAATATAAACATCTTTGCTACGACTAAACATTATATCTTTCGATGTAGTGTCTTTAATAGACACTTAGAAGAATCGAATTTAATATGATAACATTTATCACATAATTGAATAATACTAAGCAAATTATGTTTGATTTATCCACAAATAACATGTTTTAAGTAAAAGGAGAATAATGATTACCAATATTTCCGATTCCAATAATTTTTCTTTCTACATTATCTCCTAATGTAACATGATCTCCATCATTTACTTTGAAATTTGACTGTAACATTCAATCCCCGGTCATGTGTCTAGAGCATCTGCTATCCAAGAACCATTTGCTCTTCATCTTCTTTGGTTCCTACGAAAATAATTCAATTTTTTATTTTTGGTACCCATACAAGTTTGGGTCCTTGATAGTTAATTTAGTGGATTCTCGAGTCCACTTATTCTTGCTTTCAAAGTATAACCTCTTTTTGGATAGACAATTATATGCAATATGTCTATAGTTATTGTAAAAGCTACATGCAGTTTTTGAAGAATAAGTGTTTGAAGCTTTGACAAATAGATCTTTTAAAGATTTCTTGTTTTAATGATGGTTTATATTTAATTCTCCATTTATCAAAAACACACTTTTGATCACCAAGAATTAAATCAAAATTCTTTTTACCTTGAGTAAATTTATAAATAATTTTAGTTAAGTCTTTAAGTTTTTATTTCGAGGAAGAATTTTCTTTAATCAATAAGTCATAGTCAATATTTTGTTTTTGAGTTTTTAAACTTTTCTTCATTTCACTTTTCAACAAGTAGTGCTTCTTTTTAAGAATGGAGTGATTTAGAGCAAGTTTTTCAAATCCATCAAGAATTTTATCATAGGAGGTAGATAAATCATCATATGAAAATTTTTCAATAGAGTTTATCTCATCTTCGATTACCATGAAACAAATGTTGGCGATTTTTTCTTGACTGTCATTTCCATCACGATCATTATCGTCGCTTTCATTCCATGTTGCTTGAAGTGCTTTTTTCTTGATATTTCTCTTCTTGTTTAGGCACTCGGTTCTCTTGTAATTGAGTTTGTCACAATCATAGCAAATGATTTTCTTGCTCATTTTTTCACCATTTTCTTATTTCTTTTGAAATCTCAGATTATTTTGAAAACCTCGTCAATTTTTTGACTAGAAGGACTGTATCATCGAGCTCTTCATCACTTATATTTTCACTTGTAGCTCCTTCCTTGATTTCCAATTCAAGAGCAATTGGCACTTAGGAGGCTCATTTAATTCCTCTTTGTTTTTCCTCATTTTCTCCTTAATCTCGACGTTGTTGAGCTCATGTGTCATCAAGGTGCCATAAAGTTCTTCTAAAGGATATGAGTTGATATCTTTGGTATTTTCTATCAACATCCTTAATGAGCTGCATTCATCTAATAGTGACCTTAGTATTTTACTTACAAATTCATCGTTAGTAAATTTTTCATAAAACCCTTTGAGACCATTAACAATATCGATGAAACGAGTAATCATGTTAACAATGGATTCATCTTGTTTCATGAAAAAGTTTTCAAATTCTTTAACTAAGAGATTAATTTTAGTTTCCTTTACTTTACTAGTGATAACATGAGTAACTCTCAATGCATGTCAAATGTTATATGCGGAATCACACGTGCTAATACGATTAAATTCATTTTTATCTAAGACACAATAAATTAGATTTTTGGCTTTAGCATTCAAGGATAATTCTCTTTTATCATATTCCTCTCTAGATTTTTGAATGGTTTGATCGGGTTGGCCATCAATTTTAGTAGTCTTAGTAGGTACATAAGGACCATATTAAATAACTTCTCATATATTATAATCTATTGATTGAATGTATATTATCATCCTAACTTTCCAATAATTATAATGCGCACCATCAAAGAAAGGAGGATGGTTAGTAGAATGCCCCTATAGATTTTGAAGCTTTTAGTTAGCCATTACTCAAGATTGTGGAATATTAATTTTAAAAATAAGCACAGTACACTGATACCAATTGATAGCCCAAGAATGACTAACCAAGAGGGTGAACTGCTTATTAAAGATTTTTCAAAGAATTAATATAAATTCAAGTAAGTTAAGGTTAAATAAATAAAATCAAATAATAAGCATAAATGTAAATGCGATAAGTAAAAGGGAAAGATGATGCAAACGATATAATTATGAAGATTCGATAAAATACAATGATCTATGTCCTCTGTTACCAAGCTCTCCGGCACGAACAAAGTCTTTTCACTATGTTGATTGACTAGTGGTGCAATCCAACCCCTTACAATGCTTCTGATGACTTACAAACAAGGAACGTCGATCCTTATACAATGTTGAGCTTTTCAGGACCTCAACACGATCCACAAATTTGATAGAAAAGTGATTTTACAATTTGAAATTTCTCTCTTAATAAATAATATGATTAAATTAAGTACCAAAGAGAAATATGCTTAACATTTTAATGATTAGCAATGAATGAAGTTCAAGTGTTAGGTGAAGAAAACCTTGATGAGAAAAATGATTTTCAAAAGTTAATTCAATCAAAAGTTTTTCAAAGTGAATGATTTGATAAAGATAAATCAATGTAGCTTTGCTCAAGAATATCTCATATAAATGCTCTTATAAGTGTTGTATTGAATGTAAAATGAAGTGGTATTTATAAAAGTCAAAACGCCAAAATTTTTAAACAATCGAACGTCCGCCTACCGAGCCGGACGACTAAACTAGCCATTTTGCGTTGAAATTAGAATGGTTAAAAATTTGACCGTTGGATGAACGTCCACGTCCACTAGGACAAAATTTTTCCGCATTTTTCTTTTCTTGATTATTTTAAAAGTGTGGGCTTTTGAATGGAATTTTCACTTAACTTTTCAAAATAAGTGATATTGGTAAAAAAATTTAAAATCAAGTGAATTTTTTTTTATAAAATAATTTTTATGCGAACGTTTTTATGAATAATTTATTTCGTTTATAAAAATCTAAATTTTGAGTTATTAATGATTCATTACTAAGGATTAAAGCAATTTACCTTTACATATAGATTCAAAGCAGCAAAGTCTACTATCTTCAATGCATGCTTGATTTGACGTGAATGCTTCGATTGATTTGACGTGATTACTCGGCTTCCATCTCGATTTTCTTTGATCATAAATTGCGAGTCTTAGGTAACAATCATTTTGTCTTCAATTGATCAATTTGGCTATCTAGCTATGAAGAAATGAATTCAAATGTTAAAGATAAAACCATTTGTTTGTTATAATCAAAACATGAGATCAACTATAGGTCAACAAGATGAAGTATTTGGGGGTGAAATAGGATAGAAAAACAAGCTATTTAATCGAAATAGGATTTACCCGAATATATACAATGTTGGAGCATCAGGCTAGCGACAAGCTAGCATCAAAGGTCTACTTCAATTTGCGTTGCGTCGCTCAAGCGGGAAAGCCAACGTTTAGCTATCGCATGTAGGTTCATTTTTTGTTCTTCTTGAATTGTCTTCAACCGCTCTAGGACTCTACAGACCCCAACTCTTTTGACTCCAATTACAGCTCAAATAACCTATATTATGGAGACTCTTCTGTCTTCTATTACGACTATAATTAGATTTTGAATACGTATAAAGCCAATCACAAATACAATTCCAATTGAACCTAACAATTTTTTTATCAAAATCTATTAAAAATTTAATTTTTATCAAAATCAAATAGAGTTACATATAAAATCGAAACAGAATAACGTAATTTGGTTATCAAGTACTATGACTACAACCTTAGTGAAAAGATGTGTCATCCATCCTCGTAGGGCAATAGTGTGTAAGAGCATTTTCAAGAGATTCTTTAAACATGAGATGCTCTTTATTTTAAAGAGTCAATATTTAAAATTATGTTCCAAGAGACTCTTTAAATTAATATTTTAATTATAAAGAGTGGGTTAGGCTCAAAAAGTTTCAATTTTCAATGTAGAAAAACAATAAAATAATCTAAAGAAAAGCTAATTAAAATAAAAGATAAAAGAAAAATAATAAATATTTTTTGGGAGTACTAAAATTATGTATTAAATATAAAGAGTTTGTTGGAGTACTTCAAAATTTTAACTCTCTAAATTTATAGATACTCTCCAAATGATAGAAAATACTCTTTAAAAATAGAGAGCTGTTTGGAGATGCTTTAAATCAATTAGAATGGACCAGTTGATGTGATAAGAAAATGAGATAGGGACATAACTTAAATTCAGCGGGCTGCAACAATATGAATTAAATGCCGGGTTATTAAATAGTAAATCCACCGCCAACTTCCAATGTGTTGGAAACCCGTATGAAACATTGAATTTGGTTGGCAAATGTGTTAGTGTTTGGTGGAAGACAGAACATCAAGTGTTTCTAGGGTAATGATACTAGGATTCTTATCTTAATCGACTTGATTAAACATTGATACTTATTAGAATCTTGATTACGACCACCCTGGAATGCATATTCTATAATCACTTCCATTGCTTTAGAATACCAAGACATCCACTGAATATAATTGTTACGTTCGTTTAAACGGGGGTTTCTACGCTCATTTTATTGTCCAATGCATAAAATGTATTACACCTTCTTTGGACGATGAATTAGGGATGCCTTACCACCTAGACTAATGATGTCATCTTTGATAGTAAATAGAATTATTGTTTCAAATTTGAAGGTAGAACGTCGACTAAATCGAATCATTTGAACGATAAAAGATGTCGTTTTGGTGCATAGCTCACAATGACACTTTTAGTTAGTTCATTGTTGAACTTTATGTGACTAGTTGTAGGAATAGCACAGCTCCTAACTAGGAATGACAAAAAAATTGTAAACTTGTACCCAGGGCCCCATCCCAAATGAGATGAGGATTTCCCGCTTAATCGAGTACACGGGTCGGGAGGCATTGCCCAGGGCAGGGGATGGGATGAGTACGGAGAACATGGTCCTCGTATTGTTATTCGTCCTTTTTAAAGTTCATTTCAAAATATAATTCTTTTTTATCAAATAAAGAGTAAAGAATCATCATTCTTTCTAAAGGGAACATCGATTGTTCTATAAATTTAAAAAATAAAAAATAAAAAATTCACCAGCTAAAGAAAATAATAAATGGACTGGGTAAACTGGGCACCTACCCGCCCCGTCCCATTTTAGTTGGGTATGAGGGTGGGACAAGGAGAAAAATAAACTCGACGGAGTGGAGATGAAAATGACTGTTGTGACTTTGACTCGCTTCGTTGCCATACACCAGACAAAAATGCCTAACTATTCTTAGATTTAATAAGCCACTGTTTGATTTAGTTAAAATCATACTTTTAGTAAATTTTAATAAAAATTAATGATAAAACCCTTTCAATAAATGAGTTTGAGAAAAAAAAAATATAGAAAATATGGACAAAATAGGAGCTAACTCTCATTTCAAATTCTATAGTCATTTGAAATTGATGTCCATTGGAATCTTAATCTCTGTTTGATAAAGTTTTTTTTTAGATTATAAGTCAGATAAATTTAATTTTAACTACACATTTTATTGAATTCACAACTTTTTTTCCCACATTTTATCGAATTCGGTAACATTAATCTTAAAAAGCATTGTCAAACAGGAGAATAGTCTTCGAAATTCTTGAAAGCTTTTGCCAATTCTAATAGTCTTGACAAACCCCTTATACGATGCTCCTAAGTTCGATCTAATTTTTCTACGTCTCAACCAATTGACAAAGGTGATTTTCGACTAAATCTAATATCGATATCCCAGTATTTCAAACAGAGCCCAAGAATAGCAGCATCAAGATAGCAACTTTCTACTGGTAGTTCGAGTCACACTAATCAAACTATCAAAAACTAAAGCAGCAAAAAATAGTTACATTTATTTATTTATTTAAATTTTATTTCGAAATTAATTCATTTACAAATTTTTATTTATTTATTTATTTTGACAAAAGCATATAATAGAAATAGAAAGACGAGCGACAACAAATCATGAATTCATGAACTCTTTCGCGATTCATAACGGATGCAAAGGCCCGCACTCAGCATACGCGCAACCCACCTCGCCACACATATACCAAGATCTTCTGTAAGGAGATCTTTCGAAAGTCAAGTCTTTGACTGATTGATGGGACGTGTGGCAAGTTGTGAACTGTCAACTCAACTGTCATGTCAGACATCATTTAATGTTCGCCAACCTATAGATTGATAGATTGACGTTTATGAGAGGATAGCTCGTCCAAGATATGAAGTCACGTGTCCCACCATCCTACTGTTTTCCTCCTCCCTTCTCTAGTATAAATATCCCCACACTGTAATAGAGTAGGGGTTCCCATTCTGACCCAGGCATTCTAGTCTTTAACTTAAAAAAAAACCCTTTCATTATATTCACATATTCTCAACCACGTCCTGGTGACCACTACACTGTCGGGCATCACTTTTCGGTTGACTGTAATACTGACTTGATCGTCAAAGTACTCGTGGCTGCTTCCACCCCTACCGAAAAGGCCACAAGTAACCTAAGTGTGCTACTATGTGTGGGGAAGAGAACACGTGAAAACTTATTCTGTTGGCCACGTGTCGGAACCATTTTTCGAGGTCAACAGTTCTTTATCACGCTTGACGAATTATATAATAAATAATTTAGAGCAAATTACACTATCTTTCATCACAAATTACAGAAATCGTTTCTAAGATTTACTTTTGGTAACAGATCCGTCGTGAGCAAAAGGTATATATTTATGGGAAATTTACAAAAATAGCCAATTCCATACTTGTCAATTGAAAAGTGTCTAATTTTGATAACCCTAGCAAAAATGGCCAAATTTGGTACCAAATTGTGTATTATACCATCAATGAAAAATAAAACAAACTTTTTTAATTTGTCCCGAATTTCGAGAACAACAAGTAGCTTTCATGAGAAACTACATTAATACTAGCTAATATCTAATGGATTTATTTGCTTTTATTATCTATTAGGTATTGACCAAGAATTTTGGGGAAAAATGAAGAAAATGAAGTACAAAAGTCATTGACACTAAAAAATAATTATATGGTTCCAATTCATAAGAAAATCACATAATTTCGTTTCAAAAAAATTTAATCTCATCAAAATTTGCAATTGATTAGGCTTTTCATAATTCTCAGTACAAGATAATTTTTCTTTGAAATCTTGTTTTTGTTGATAAGTTGGGTTTAATAGTTGTTATTTTTGACATTTCATGACGTTCTGGACATTTTAAAAAATGTTATCGATATTTGCATCTCATTTATCTTGACACTTCAAACTTCATTTGTTTAGAATAAGATTTCGTTATGAACATAAAAGTTCTCTACATTTCATAATGTTCTTAACATTTTAAGTGTACTTCTTGATATTTCATAAATATTTTACTTACTTATAGGGAGAAGTGAACATTTAATGCATGATTGACATGATATTTTTTAAAATAAACAGTATATGTTATGCGTCAAGTTATTATTGTTCAATACAATTTTTAATTATATAAATAATTTTGTCTTCATTGTGGAATTTAAAATTGTTTTTTTTGAAATAAACCGATTCATAAATCTTCAAAACAGCAAGTTCCGGATACAAAGAGGGGTTTCCTCCAGTACAATTCTCTTTTCAGAGAGTTTAAGTGCTTCCTTTGCTAATGTATGAGCAACCACATTCACCTTCCTAGGTACATGACTGATTGACCAGGAAAGAAAAAAACCAAGCATACTCTTCGCGTCCTGAATAAGTAAACCCGAGTAGTTCCAAAATTCCAATTCGCCATTTAGTCCCCTCACAACGTTAAGAGAATCTCCCTCTAGGATAATCGACGTCAGTTCAACTTGTTTGCAAAGTGATACCGCTTCCAAAGCTCTGAGGGATTCAGCCAAAAAAGTGTTCGGGAAAACATTTCTTTTTTACATGAGCGAAACTTTAACATCTCCAGTCCAGTCTCTCACTACCACCCCGATTCCAACTAGACCATTGGCCGAGTCAACTGCTGCATCCCAATTAATTTTATACTTATTCATATGAGGTACATACCACGGTTGGGAATTCTGGACCTCTCTATAATTGGTTCTTGTTGGCAGGGAATTCGCTATTCTATATTCCCCCGCATGTTGACGAGCTTTGTTTAGGATTGTAGCTGGGTCATCAAATCTACCCTCAAACACAAAGGAGTTCTACTGCTTCCAGATCAAATTTACTATAGCTGTAAAACCTCCATATATTCCTCAGGTAGTGCTTGAACATATGGCATACTAGTTCTTTGAAGTGTATCGACAGGATGGACATTTTCTATATCTTGGGCAGCAATGCACAGCCACAAAGCATGAATCATGGACTCCTCTTCCTGTTTACAAACCGGACATAGAGAAGACTCCCTAGTTTTCCTTCTGTTCAAGTTTAGATTTGTGGGTAAAGAGTCATGGGTTGCGCGCCACAATAGCATTTTACTAGCATTTGAGGCCTTAAGATGCCATATTTCCCTCCAGAATTCATTTTGAGTATTGCTATATGAACATTGTCCCAATGAGTCGTGTTTAAGCTGATTGATAAAATGGTATGCACTTTTGACTGTGGATTTCCCACCCTTCATTCCCCTCCAAATTAGTTTGTTTGGGCAACCACATAGACTGATGGGAATCTTGCTAATAATATTAGCTTTCGACTCATCAAAGATTTCAGAAACTAAACGCATGTTCCAGGATTTTGATTCTGCATCTATGAGGTCGCTCACTCTACCATTAAGACACCGGTCGTGTATGGGAGATTGAACTTGAAAAGTGGAAGATTGGGGGATCCATTTGTTCTTTCCGATAACCACTGAATCGCCATTCCCTATTCTCCAGAATAAACCCTCTCGCAACACGTCTTTCGCTTATGAGAAACTCCTCCAAATATAAGAGGCATTGCTGCCAATCTTGCTGTTCAAAAAGTTTGTTCTACTGTAGTATTTTGCTTTAAGCACCTTTGCAGCCAGGGAACTAGGATTTTGGATAAGCCTCCAGCCCTACTCAGCGAGTAATGCTACATTAAAATGTTCAAAGTCTCTATAGCCAAGCCCTCCAGCCATTTTGGAAGCCCTTAACAAGTTCAACGGAAGCCATTGCATCTTTGTTTTGTCTCCTCTACATCCCCACCAAAAGTTCTTAACTTGTTGATTTATAGCTTGAAGGATAGTACATGGAAGTTTAAAGATACTCATACAGTATGTTGGGATAGCTTGGATAATAGCCTTGATAAGAACTTTTTTATTAGATTTCATGGAATTAAAGTGTAGAGATTGGAAGTTTGTTTTAAATTGTTGAGGGGCAGATTTAAAAAAAATGAAAGATAATGAATGGTCATTATCTTATGAATATATGGGTTATGGTTCCCATTTGAGTGTGTTCTTCAAGATTTCTACATCCCCATCAATAGAAATCAAAATTGGAGTGAAGTTCACAAAACAAATTGGAAGATCGTGATCTATTCAGACTAATAATCAAATTATAATGGATTCAGGTATGTTTTATATTTCTGTTAATTTTTCAGATTTCAATATGGAGAATGAATCTAGGGTTTTTTTTATGTGAAATTTTTTTTAATAAAGTATATGAATTGATTTTCTATCACAATTATCTATTCATTTTGAAGAAACAAGGAAGCAAAAGAGCAATTCTGCAAAAGCTTTTGANTTATCTATTCAGACTAATAATCAAATTATTATGGATTCAGGTATCTTTTATATTTATGTTAATTTTTCAGATTTCAATATGGAGAATGAATCTAGGGTTTTTTTTATGTGAAATTTTTTTTAATAAAGTATATGAATTGATTTTCTATCACAATTATCTATTCATTTTGAAGAAACAAGGAAGCAAAAGAGCAATTCTGCAAAAGCTTTTGAAAGTTCTAGAGAAGGTGAAACCAACAGAGGGGATGATGAGATACCCTGTATATGCCCCCCACGCGCATTTTCAGTACCTAATATACTACTACTTTATATGCGCTTATTTCTGGAATTGCAGAAACCCCTGAGGATGTGCTTCAGTAAAAACTGTCTAACATCTGGTCAACAGTGGGTGGCAAATTACTGTATTATACTATTTTCAATGCGACATCTTATTATAATAATACTTTTTGTATTGTAGAGCTTGATATAAAATATTAAAATGAGTTAATTTCACAGAAGATTGTTCAAGTTAAATCAAAATTTCAAATTAGTCCTTGTGATTTTTTTTATGCATTTAGTCATTAGAATTAAATAACATTATATAACCAATCACTCAATTAGAGGCATTTATTATATATATATGGCTGGCCTTTTCAAACCTCGACATGGACCATCATTCCCTATTTTTAAGACGTGAAATTATATCTATATATTAAAACCCAATTCTTGAGAGAAAAAGCTTTTCATTCAACCAAAAAGTTTCAAATTTCTCCATTTAATCATATCTTGTTTTCACCATCAATAAATGAGTTAATTGTCCCAACAATCATTGAACTTATGTCTATATCTTCGATTTCCAAACGTTGGATTTTACTCACTGCCTTAACTTCCATTTATAACATCTGACGGAAGTGATGACGTGGATGACTGAATGTCTAGGTAGCACCATGTCATCGTTACCACGTAAAAAACGTCTTCCATTGAATTTTCAAAGTGGTTGAATTTTGGCTACTAGCTTACGAAATTGAACCCGCCATGGTTCACGATTTCCCACCTAAGCTGGCTTCATTTTCATTAGTTTGGTGGTCAAAATTGGACCATTTTAAAAGTTCAGTGAGGAATCAAAGACATTTTTCAAATTATAGTGAGCAACCAAAGACCTTTTTTAAAATGTAGTGAGCAATCGAAGACACTTTTTAAAGTATATTAATGAAAGATGCTTTATTACGTGGCAAGGGTGATGTGGTGCCATATGGATATTCTGTCAACCAGATCACCACTTCCGTTAGAGGTCATAAACAAAAGTTAAGTCAGTGAGTAATGTCTAATGTTTGAAAAAATTCAGTGATCAAATCTTAATAAACAATACAAATATTTTGACAAGAAGTGAAAGGTGATGCGATTTGGAAGGAATCTATTGTTAGAATGGCCATTAATCCACATGACGATTTAACAGCCTTCACGTAGAATATGGCGCTAACTGACTAGTAGATTGATCAATTATGCAACATTATTTTAATATTAGTGTCAAAAAAGAGTTAAAAAATACTTTACGGGACCAATTTAAAATTTCATATGAACTTCAATGGCCATATGTGAAATTAAATCTATTATTAATTTAACAAAGCTAAATGATACCATGTTCGGTGAAACTATCAAATTTTGACAATTTTGAAATTAAAATTTGACTGAGTTTCACAAGTTTCAAAAAATCGAGCAAATTAAACCCAGCTAGAATTAGTGAAATATATATATATATATATATATATATAGTGCCGCTACCAAAAATCGTATTTGAGATAATCCGATCTTGATTTGGGAAAACATGAGGGATGAGCAC
>CAIGRH010065525.1:0-13094 GCA_903798295.1 Fraxinus nigra
GTTATGTAATTATAATTTTGAAACTTAGGTTTATGTAAGAATTATTAAGTTTATTGAGTTGTTTATTATTTTTTTTGTTTGGTTTGTATTATTGAATTATTGAGTTTTTTTACAATTATTAAAAATTAAAATTAAAAAATATTTTTTTACGCTTAAACTTCGCCTAAGCTTGTAAAGTTTGAAGCTCAGCCTTCATGCCTAGTCACGCTTTACGCTTTTGAGAACACTGTATAAAATACGTCTCCTTGCATTTTCATGAGCATTTATTATCATCAGGACCCGTTCATGTCTCCCACACCCACATTCTCGTTAACCTTTCGAATGTTAAGATTATTTCTTGTTGGGCCATTTCTACGAAATTCTAAATGTCTTATCATTAAATCGGGATTTATTTGATAACCAACAATTTTAAGAATTGCATTGAGTGTGAGAATGTCGACAATGCGAGGTTAGTGTGAGACCACACCATTATTTTCCTAGTGCATATTGAAATGTACATATGCAAATAATGATCATCAGCCAGGCCTGCATGCAGAATATTGAATGATGACACCTTGAACATAAAACCGAACATTAAATTCAGCTCATGTTTGGTTTAGATAAAAATTAAGTTTTTGGTAAATTTTGATAAGAGTTTAACGAAATTTATGGTTAAAAAGTTGATGAAAATTGTGGATCCCATAAATTGTAAAGTTGAAAATGAGTTTTAGAAAATTTGGACCAAACAAGAACGTAATGTCTAGCACATTTAACCTTTGTATGAGATCATCAAACAGTAATCACTTGAAACTTGTACTTAAGTTGTTCATTTACTCAAATCCCATTCATCGTCAATTTTTTCACGAAATGTCACATGTAGGATATAATAAATCTCAATATATTTTCATAAAAAATATTAAGAAGTTATTAAACAATATTTACGTATTAGATTGTGAATGGAGGCAGCTAAGGACCAGTGCAGACCAAGGCCTGCATTGGAATTTTGGGCCTAACCCAACTCTTACATTTTTTAGTAGCCTATTGGGATTTCCACTTATCCGGCCCAAAGGAAAAAAAATTGAAACAGATATTGACCCAACCCAAAACTAAGTATACGTGTGAAATTGAAACTACGAAAATCCCAGATCCACTTTCTCTCAGCTTCTCAATCTCCAACTCTTTGCTCAACGGTTTCGAGTCTTGTCAAGAGTCTATATCCTTAAAATGAAGGTCCCTATATATTTTTACGCAAAATAAATCTGTTCCACCTCTGTTTGAGCACTTATTTTCTGAATATTTGAGCAGAGATTTAATTGTGTAGGTAATATGTTTGATTTAATGACTAAGAGCAAAGTCGTCATTATATGTGTTTGATTTGAATGTAGATTAATGGTATGGATGTTGATTTAGTGATTTGGGTACAAAGAATTGACCCAGTTGAGAATATTTTTTTCTTGATTTTACTTGAAAGGCTGATTACTTAAGTGCAAAAATTATTAACAATTGGTTCTATAGAACCTTTTTTCTAAGCACACTGTGATTTATTGTTTTCTTTAGATATCAAATGACGAAATTCTTTGAAAGGACATCCATGATAGAAAATGTTGATAAAATAGATTTTGATATTATACAATTTCCCACTTATCTGAACTAAAGATACCAATTATGGATTATAATGTTAAATTAATATCCGAGATCAAGTTCGAAGATATATCGCAGTATTTTCTGAAATGAGCATTGTAAATGATAGATTGTGCAATCAGATGGGTGATCAGTTGATGAATGATAGCACGATTGTTTATGTAAAAAAGATATATTTTTGGAAGCTGATAATGAAATCATTGTACAATGATATCAAAGTATGAAAACTTGTAATGAGCAAGTATAATTTATAAATTACGTCATTTTTAGTATTGTCGTAATATTAATCATTTATTAATTTTCACATCTTGTTTCTATTATACGCAAAAAAGACATTTCTCTCTTATTTTTAAATAACCAAAATAAATAACTAGTACAAAAGTTTAACAAAATATTTGCCAATCTTTTCAATGTACGTTAGCAGAATGCTTAAATGAAAATCGTGTTTAGAGACAAAATATGTTAATTAATTGAAGGTTAATAATGATAATGCGATGAAAAAATAAAAGTTTAAAGACATAAAAGCAAAAACGAGCAAATATTAAAAACTTTTCTTGTAATTAAAATGTGGTACAAATATAAAAAAAATTGGTGTTCGAATATAATTACCCATAATTAAAATGCACCACACTTTCCGAATACATTTAATAAAGGACAACAAATTTTTTTTTTCCAGACAAAAATCATCTCATTTTCCATATACTGCAGATTTGGGGTTTTGTGGGTTTTCATATTACTTTTAGGCTAGACACGTCATTCATTACGAAAAACGTTGTTGGGGGAAAAGGGGAAGACTCACCGAGACAATTGTCAGTTTATATTTGCAGTGTTTAATCTAGCATGCCTAAGTACGGATAGGGATATTATATGCTATTTTTTTATTTTTTTTTACAAAAATTTCACAAGGAAATGAACACAAAACGTACGAAGAAATCAACAATAATACAAGATTTGCCAATTATTTATGCTTGATCCATTTCTCAAAATCTTCGTGTGTCATTGCAAAAACTGGCGTTATGGGAGTTTATAAAAACTTGCACCTGTTTCAAAATTCTAAAAGGTCAACATTGGTAGTTAGTGAGAGACATAATTCTCTTCATAACAAGATCAACACGATAAATCTGGCCCGAGAACTTCACGAGTTTAAAGCACACTTGGGGTACTCAACATGAAAGAACATAACTATTCTCTTTTCACTTGACGTCGCCAGTTTTTGAAGACGATGAAACCAAACGATGTCGTCATTCCAGCCAAGTACCCAAAAATAGCTCCGTAAGTCACACAAATTGGCCATTCCTGCTCATAATGTCAATTTGTTCACATATCATCATCAGGAAAACAAAAAGTTATCAACCAAGCCCCGTGTTTTAGCCAAGAGTAGTAGTATATTAGCTAGATTCATAGACGAGAAGAATAGCCTAAAACATTATTCACAAAACAACGTTATCCACAAATAGGCCAAACTGCATGAAAGTATGGCAAAGATTACATGATTAGGACATTCTAATGTGAATAACGAACCAAAGAAACGGAGATATTCATGTGATCTAATTTGCAATTTACTGTAAAGAGAAATCAGCAGTTTAAAAAAAGCCCCATTGAACAATGTCAATCATTCTTTTCAACTTCTGAGGAAAAAAAAAGGTTGATGAAAGAGATTTTCACCCTATTTGATCCACGTTCTTATAAAAATTCATTTTTTCAAAACTCATTTTCAACTACACATTCTTCAATAAAATAATATTACACATAAATCCAAAAGTTTTCCTCATTTTTTAAGTACATATTTTCCATCAAATCACTATTTAAAATACATTTTCCACTCAATAATGTGCATTAAACAGGGTAAGTAAAGAAAGCCAAATTTAAATTGCATCTATAAATTGAACTTTAGCTGTGTGCAGAATGGAGTCCAGTGGCAGAAAAGAAACGAACAAACTACCAAAAATCCTACAGGCATGATAAGGAAAGTGAAAATAGAACAGTTTTAACACAGTAGATCACAAAACATCCAGCTAGATCCTCAATATAATTTCAGGTATTAAAGACAAGTTCCATTTCAAGGATCTATACCTGCCATGGCCTTTCCCAATCAAGAGGCATAGGCCACGCACCAAACCAAGCTCCTATAGCAGCTCCATGTGCAGGCAAGCAGATCATATAATCTACAGCTCCAATAGGCCTGGAAAAGGAAATTGTGAAATTCAAACACCAATGAGCTGAATCCAAAGCTAGAGAGAGAGAAAACTACAAATATCAAATATGAAATATGAAGGGAAAAAAAAAAATTCATGATCGCCTCATTATCATGTTAGCAGGACTAGATAGTAGTTTGGTTAGTTACATGAACTGAATGGAAGCAGACCATTCCTCGCCCCACGAGAAATATATGTGTCATTCTTTTTTCAACAAGATAAAGATACAAACACAGTTGTTAGCTAGTTATCTTACTTTGTTTGAGCAAATATTCTATGCCAATCAGTCCACGAGGAGCCAAAAACAGAAGCTGCAGGGACGAACTGACAGAATGAAGCATGGCAAAACATGAGACAAGAAAAAATAGAAAGAAATATTTATGGGAGTGATACGCATGGTATCTGGCAAATTTGAGTTCAGAATGTAGATGTCGTTTCAGAAACAAGATACTTGACATTTGGCTGTATGTTTGGAATTTTAACCTGAAAATCTGTAAATTGATTCAGTCATAAATGACCTTTGTCTTTTGACTAAAATTAAGGACCTTTGTCTTGACTAAAAGTCAAAAGGTAAATGTCAAAAATAGTAATGTAAAGCACACTATCTCAGAATAAAATTCTAAATTGTGGTTATTCAGAAACATATTAATGGATAGATAAGTTTTGCAAGATATAGCAACTGAACAAACCGATACTTACTGTAAGAACTGACATTAGGAGAGACCAATGAAGAGTCTTTCTTAAGTGCCTGCATGCAATAAAGAGGATAAAGATCAGTAAATTTTATGCACTACAAATAGCCATACAAAGAATAAGCTTCAGCTCATCCAAACTTATCTATTCACATTATTATATTAACAGAATCACCGTTGAGGTCAGACTTTAGAATAATGACTCTTCACTATCAATACCCCAAGCAAACCCCTACAGCACAATTGGTACTCAATCGTCTCCTTCCATTTAGCAACTATGGGTGCATTTTGGAGAAGAAAATAAAAGATATAATCTTGGTTAGAGGGAAAAAAAGGTGCAAGTACCTGCTAATCATCGAGGGAGTTATTTTTGCAATAGGATATGATGGATCAGAGCCATTTCTGTCCAACCTCAATTAAATGCTGTGTTTTCAAATTTGTATCACAAATCATATTGCAAAATAGAAAAGCAACAACAGCTAACAGTAATCACATACTGAAGGCCAACAGGCGCCCCCAATACAATAGCTCCAAGTGCATTCACAATTGCGCCTACAAATTGAGACATAGCACATCTCTTAGAATCCGCATGCATAATACCGAGGACAGAAAGTATTACATTCTCTATAGTCTATATAGCTTAAGGCATAAGTACCAATTTTTGGCATTTGAACAAATTAAGTTCAAATCTACAATAACGAGTTCTGTCTGTATCATTATCTACAAAGAAACAAGTGTCTATAGCAATATGTCAGCCAGCAACTTCAGTTCTGCCAAATCCATTTCCAGTATCGAATTTCCACTTCCTTATAATGTGCCCTCACACACCAAATAGAGATGTAAATGGCACAAGTTGCCAAGAAGTGATTTATGCTTTGCTTGTCGGAAATTCCTGCTAGGAAGACGCTCCTACTATCAGGACTCTACATCTTTTCAAGTGTTAAGATCTTATAATAAATTAAGCATCTGTTTGGTACACATTAAAATTTTCATTCTCATTATTCTACTCATTTTCAACCACACATTCTTCAATAAAATAATATTTTCCATCACATCAATATTTTTCCCTTCTTTTTCAACCACACATTCTCCATCAATTTACTATTCTAGAATACATTCTTCCAAAATAATGTGGCTCAAACACACCCTAAATTAGATTTGCATCTTCGTCAAAATAAATTATCCATTTTTCAATTATCATACAGTAGAATAGGACAGTGGATTCTGAGGAATGAAATTCTTCGGTTTAGACCATTTCCTCTGATGTGGATCTTTTTAAATTTTGCTTTGTTCTTTGATGAGTGCACAACTGCGCACCATTTGGACAGTTTCACATTCCCAGAAAAGCTTTGTTTTGTAACAGTTCATGCCTCGAAGTTGTAATTTGGGGAAAATCATTTCAAATTAGATTCCATTTGGCCATTAACACTTGGAGATAGAGATAGAAATGAGTAGAATTAGTAATTTTCTATGTTTTATTACAAATTTGTTAAAATATAAAGTTTTATTAGTTTGAAAGTCCTTAATGGAGCTTAGGTTTTAATTTACGGGCACCCTTGCATATAAAATTATTTCTCTTTGCCCTCAAGTCTTCTTCTCTTCTTGGACCCCGTTCTTTCTTGTTCCATTGCTTGTTCACTGTCAAATTATACACTCTTGTATCAATTTGGTATCAGAGCAAGCCATTCTTCTTTGGCCTAAAATATTTCATTCTCAAATCCAAAAGTCCACAACCCTTAATCAACCAACCGTTTCCATCCGAACTATATACACATGTTACCTACCACTACCCATTTAAGCAGTTTAACAACTCTTCATACACAAATCAAAGGTTAGCAACAGTTTTTTTCCAGTTCTTTAGTATTTTTTCTTAGTTAAAATAATAATAATAATAATCTGAAAAAAAGCAGCAGTAGTTCATCTTGTTTAGTTGCTGTTTTTATTTCAAAAATAATGACCAAAAAAAACAAAAAAATCAATTTGCTTTATATGATTTGTTGCTGCTCTTTTGCTAAAGAAATTTCATTTTTTAAAAATTTGATCTCTTCAACCTCAAACAACCACCGCCACGTCCAAACCCTCACATACTCCCAAACCATACATAAATCCTAGTTTCATTTTGATCTCTATTTTTCATATTGCTGCTGCCCATTTGTAAAGTAAAGCCCCAACTAAGTCAGAGCACTAACCAACCCGGTCCACTACCCAAGCCTATTTATCCATTAGTCAAACTCACACTTCAAAACCCAAACCATAGGTGAAGCCCAATATACCCTAACCCAATTAATTATTCCTAGACACTATACACCCATATATCTTGTAGCAAATCCAGTAGCCCAAACACTAACCTAAACCTTAACAGCCCACATCAAGGCCACTACTTACAAAAACCCAACTTGTCACTATCATCAACATTCAATTAAAACTATAACCAGATCCCGCAGCCAACAGCTCCAAGACAAATGTTATAGCAATAAAGTTTTGTTCCTTTTTATTCTATTCCAAAAAAATTCGAAAAAAAAAAATTCATCATTACTTTTCACAGGTACTATTTGCTACTGTTTGTAGGATCCATGATCACTTTATGCTCTTGTTGATTGTATCAGCCGTTAGGGAAATTCATTTTTAGCAACCCACCGTTCAACCGTAGTTGTGCCACTTGAAGATGATGATTTGAACACCGTTTGGCTCTTTTAAGTTTCGAAGGTACAAATTTCTTTCGTGTTGGAAATATATTTTTATTTCATTGTTCTGGCCTATCAATTGTAAATTAAAAAAATCCTTCGAATTTTTGGTTGCTTTTTTCAATTAAAAAAATAAACAAATCCATTTATCTCGGCCACATCATGTACGAACTCTTAAAATCTCTTATACCTCCGCCAAACCAGGGTAGTTACCAAACCAGAGTAGTTACCACAACAGTATGCCTTTCCCTTCCTCTTATCAATATAATTATCAGCCTAAGGAACGTTCTTAATCCTTTTAGATGAATTACCTTACAACTGCAAGACTTTGATAGTTGGACTAGCCCAAAGTCATTTCTAAATTGGCTCAATGATCTTGAAAAAGTTATTTGACTTTCACAACTTGAGTAACTCCAATCGAATTAGCCATGTTGGAAATAATTCTTACATGCTCGACTAGATCATTACCCTATAACTTTGTAGGATGGGATAAACAAATTTTAAGTAACAAATATACCATTATCTATTTTCAAACTCAATAGTTAAATCAATTCTTTTTGCATTGTGGCAAGGTGCCATCCACTGCATTATCTAGACCACTTTGAAGAATTATTGCACAATTATTTTATTTATGAAGCTCCGCACATCTCGTCTACGTTTTTCAGTGGTTTGAATCTTGAATCAAGCATGACCACATTCTCGCACCCCAATTCTTATATGAAGCTTACGAATAGGCCAAGATTTGGTACATATCTTTTTGAATTCATGAATCACACTCTTCTGATAGCGAGGATGAGAATTTTAAGACTTGTTTCATGATTTCTTACATCGATTTTGGGCATAATTGACCATAACACAATTGAGAAATTACCTATAGAGTTACCACCTAAGCTAAACATTCAACATGTCATCGACCTCGTGCCAAAATTGTTATACTATGCATGACTTTAAGGTTGGCTTTAGTGTGACATTACCTCAACTGATTGATATATCTCGGGTTACCACATTCTTTTCCAAGTAATTGTTCAATTGCATACTTTTTCTATCAACATTGGGTTGTTGTCTACTAATTATCAACATATTATTTTAGCTATTCATTTTGTTGTCCATGTTCCTAATTTTATGCAAGGATAAAAATTTAAAAAAAAAAAAAATTCAATCATGAAATTTTCGAGCTTTCTTTTGATGCGCAATATAGGCCTAGGAGACTCTAATGGTGATTGTTATGTTTGATTGTGTGTCTCATTGACTTGGTTTCATAAACGTGTTAAGAGAAGAATTTGGAACATTCATATAATGATAATCAATTTGACTAGCCATCACACTTGAATTAAAATTAAAGTTTTCAATATAAAAGAAATGTTTCTTTATCGGGACTCATTCGAGCATTCGATATTGTAATAACTTTTTTCTACAGGTCACTCTACCATGCTAGTCCCTTGTACTCATTATGCGAAGTCAATTGAAGTTTTTGAAAAGGAGTTACATAAGTTTTTACTTTATGTTGTTCCCTGTGGATAATTGATTAGATTAAGAGATTTCTCCCCTTGGTCAAATCATATTCTTGAGGATGATTTGCAGATTTAATTATTGTCATATGATCAATTTCGAATCTTCGATATTTGATTCATAAGAAAGATCGCCCCCTTGAGATGAGTTTAAATATAAGTTGTTGTCAAGAATTCAATACCGACATTTGGTCAAAACAAAAGATATGCCTCCTTGGAGTATAAATATCATAGTCTACCTCATCGAAATTGATTTCTCTTAGTCGAGGAAAAATGATGAAGATAGAGATAGAAATAAGTAGAATTCGAGTGTATTTAGAATTTAGTAGTTTGATATATTAGAAGTTTGATATTATCAATGGTATCAATTGTTATAAGTTTGTTTAGATAGAACGTTTAATTAGATTGAAGGTCCTTCTCTATATAAAAGGGCTTAGGTTCGAATTCATAGACACCTTTGAATATATGACAAAATTATTTCTTTTGCCCTCAATTCTTCTTCTCTTCTTGGACCCCTTCTTATTCTTGCTTGTTCATTGTCAAATTATATGCTTCCGCATCAAACACACCGTCAAAAAACCCCTTGTTTTGTAAGACAAAATTAGTGTCTTGACATTGTTGCTCTTGAAAACTCATAGCTTTTTTATTCTTAGTCGACTACCTTAGTTCCATGCCACTAAAATGTATCCATTCGCTTTTCTCATTCAAGAAATAATTAATCATAATCCAAGGTTGTACACAGTTTCACATGCGGATTTATAATCAAATAGCACAATAAATTCTTAGTCAACCCACACTGCAAAATTTCAAACCACTTGTAAAGAAATTTTCACCCTTAATACCAAATAATTATTTTGTTATGCTATAATACAAACATAAATTACACAATCTCACATACAAGGAGGCTAAGTCTAACCTGCAGGAAGTCCCAGCAAAGCTCTCCCTACAGCTTTAAAATACTGTGCAATAAAAAAACTTAATTATAATAAATTACTAAACCTAAACATAATTAAACAAATTAAGCTGAAATTGTGTTTAATTTAAATATAAACTTACAGAACATTTATCGGGATTGTGTCGAAACAGACTGTACAGTAGGATCACAACTGAAGCTTCAACAATCTGATAATAGAAATAACAAATAACAAATAAAAATAACAAGCTATTTAATGCATTAAAAAAATTGGAAATTGAAGAAAATACAATGCTTACCCAGATTAGATATAGAGTTTCAGCTGGATTTGAAAGGAGATTAAGCGAATAGAAATTTTGAGCTGCCCAGAAAGCTGAAGCTAAACCTAGCCCACAAATCAGGTGCAATACAAGTACCTTTGCTGGCGATAAACAAAAGGGGTCGTTTTTGGTTTCAGAAGGGTTTAAATTCTTCTGCCTCTTTTTTTCCTTCTCCATTCAGTTTTCTTCAAGCCAACCAGTTTGAGTTGATTTAGAGAATGTATTTGTCTGGTGATAAACTTCACCAAGCCCCAAATGTATTTAGTCATAATTAACTCATGAATGAAATTGTAGTTATCAAAAAAAACTAATTTGGGTAGCCTAACATATAGGAAACTTTCATTTTGGTCACCAACTTTCAGTTTTTCCAATTTAGTCAGCAAATTTATGATTTTCTTAATTAAAACAGCAAGTGTATTTTCTTAATAACATAATGATGCAGTACAAACTTAGGAGGGGCTAGGCATGACCTGAGCTAAAGAAAGAAAAGGGGAAAACTTACACCATATAAAAACGAGAGGTCAAATGTATAGAAAGAGCTTAAAGAGAACTAATGTTATAAGATATCTCGTCTAGCAATCTTCAGCATAATGTCACTACACGCATGCTGCAACTATATATAACTCTATGCACCCTGGGTTGTGCATCGTCATCATTCGGTGCAAACATATCAATGCAAAGTTCTTAAGATTTTACAAAAATAATATGCTAAAGAAGCTACACCGAGTACCTCTATAGTATGATAGTTCACTAAAAGGTTGGATAGAAGGATTACACATTAATTTTAAACATATATACTTTTATTTATGCTCTCGCTGTCACAATGCATGAATGACCTAAACATGATGGTAGGTCTACTCCAAAATTGACCATATAAATCACCAAGACCCATGCATTCCCTATCATCGTGAATATGATCTCTGAATTTATCCTTACCCTAGATCTGATACGAAGATGTGTCTATCTCGATTGATGATTTTTTGAACCCTCTAAAGACTGGTTAGAATGGATTCTCCCGCATCCAAGAAGTGGTGCCACACATTGCCTCACTTTAACTTGATGGCTCCTTTTTTTGAATTTTACCCTGCCCCCTAACTAAGACTTGAAGACAAGTCGTCTACTTGATGTGGCTTCACTTTTATGACTTGAGCTACGCCTTGAAATGGTTTATAAGACCATGCTTTATAGAAACTTCATCACAAGAGTAGAGCAAATACTGACTTGTTATAAAAAGAATGCAACTATCGACTTTTTATAAGAATCTAAACAATTGTTGTTCTTCAATGCCCAATTCCCAACAATGAATCTCCAAACTCTTCTTGAATGTTTGTAAATTCTTCCCCAGAAAAATCTCAAATTGAGATACAAATATTGGGGATTCAATTTATTTGGATGTGTAATCTTGCCTCAAGATTGTATCTCTAGCCTCCCCTCTTTAAGAATGAAACATACTTATTTCTAGACCTAAATAAGGTCTAAAATAAAGTCCCAAAAGAATTGAAAAATAACTTTTATCCAATTAGGATTATTTAAATTGCTGAAATTTATACTGACATTGTAATTTGGTCCTTGAATCTTCTTTCTTTTTGCAGATAGATTCCTTCGATATTGTAATTGAGGTCCTTCAACTTTCAAAAATGACTCTTTGATCTCCAATTTTCAAAATATGTCCAACTTTATTCCTTTTTTAATCAATTATTGCTCGTTTTCATCCGTTCTCATCCAATACTGCATTTTCTCCTAAAATAATAATAATAATAATAAAACACACAAAAGGTAAGTATCTAATTCATAAAATTAATCTCAAAAGCTGTTGTATAATAATTCCACTCATCAATCATCAATAGCTTGACACTCTCACGTTACCTTTTGTTGCTTCTTCCATGCAGATTGTCACATTCAACTTCACGGTTTCATTATTTATTTGGCAAACATTCGATTCTTCTTATAGCAGTATCATGAGTTTGAAAGAAGATGTTAAATATATTAGTAGTTTATATTTAGGGTAAATTAGCATTTGTTTCTTATATACTAGCAATACTATATAGAGCTTATTTTCTAGTATTTTCATTATGCAATTAATACCTAGCCTCAATGTCAAATCTAGGATTGTTGATTAGCTACGACGGTCGTTGACAGTTGATCATTGATCGACCATTGATCGACGACATTCAACAATCGTAATAACGATGTCATTTATTAATATTTAATTAAATAATATTAAAAATACTTCAATCTATACGTAAATGTACTAAAACCTAAAAATCATATAATATGAAAATATAATTCATTACAATACAAAATGACAAGAAAAAATACATTATACAACCTTACTCCGTAACCGTAAGCTTAGACAAGTACATTCTTAGATGTCTCATATTTTGAAAGCATTGCAAGATTGCCTAGCTTTAAACAATCAATCTCTCATAACCTCTCGTAAATCAATCTCTCATCACATTTCCCTAACTTTAAACTATCCAACTCCTGCATAGTATCGCCAAAATGCATATCAAATTAAAAGACAAAAATAAACAAAAGAAAATTAAATTTGAAACCTAAGTTTAGATACAACGTAATAACAAGTAATTTTGGTAAAAATTTGAGAACCCAAAAGAAATTAAGATGAAAATAAAGCCAATGTGAGTATATATTTACATTAAATTATGTATAAATACAATTTAGAAATTATTTATAAATCGTCAAAATCAGGAACACAAATTCAAAATCACCAATTTATAGGTAAATCATCAAAAGCATCCCAATCACATAATAATCAAACACCAACCAACTAGAATGCCAACAGCTCGCTCAAAATTAGCAGAAGGAAAGAAGGATTATACGAAAACCAAAAAACCTAGAAGCAGGAATCAAGTTCCAAATTAATTTGTGCACACAAATTATAGACTTACGGACTAAACTACAACGGAGAAAGTAGATGGCAGTCGGTGGCACGCAGATGGCAAGTCACAAGCAACTAGCAAGTCCACAACGCGCGGAGAGAATTAGAGAAAGGTAGGAAATTGGGTGAAAATTGAAATCAATTTTCGTGAACCAACATATAATGGTTTTGGATTTTGGGAAATGACTAATTGGCCTAATGTTATTTAAAAAAAGGGATGAATACATTTTTAAAGGTATTTATTTTACCCCATTTCAAAAATA
>CAIGRH010065539.1:0-14991 GCA_903798295.1 Fraxinus nigra
AAAAAAAAAAAAAAAAAAGAAGAAAAAAAAAAAGAATGAGAACCTGAACTACATAATATACTGGAATACATAAATACGAGTGAATATCATTATTGAACACACAAGTAAAGTAATTAGGAATCAAGAATGCAAGGAAAATACTACAGAGATGTAATATATCTAAAAGGTATCAATAAATATTATTAAACTATTCTTTCAGGATTAAACTAAACTAATTTAAATCTCACTTTAGATAAATAGATCTAAACAAGTTTAGAGTTGGAAAAAGTTTAGTTGGACTGATTGACTTTTAATAATTAAACAATTACATTGAGCTATTACTTAAAAATAAATGTTGAACAATAGTATTAATTCTTTCTTTTTTTGACATAATGATTTATATAAAATTATATTTCATTTTTATATTTAAATTAAATATCTGAACTATTATATTATTACAAAATTACATTATCTATGTATTTTGCGCATCACTTTTCAAGAATAGCCTTTTCATATGTCATGTTATACTGTATTTTCTGTTCAATTTCTGTGCAACCTGAAAGCAATCCAAATCATAGACAAATGGCATGGGCGTGTGTTGCAGCTGGAAAAAAAAAATGAAAATAGTTCCATAAGTTGTGACCAACAAGAATCCCATCTCTCAAAAGCATTACTAGAATTCTTTCTTCTCATTTTAAATGTAATTTAATTGAAGTAATGCCTTTATATCCTTCTCAACGTACCTCAATCAATATTAACATACTTGGGAAGGGTAATACCAAACCCCCCATTCAATCAAGGGAAGTAGGCTCAAAATAATTGTCACGAATGGTATTCAAATTAAACACAAATACTAATGTAATATAACATATATGTTTAAAACGTTCCTGTTTAAACTTGTATTGAGAATTTTAGAACAATTTACTTATATTTGAACTTGTTTTAAATGCATTACTATAATGTCAGTAGGTAAACTACACCAAATCACAAAAATGGTTTGGTTTGGAAATAGGACAAAAACCACCCAAACCGAATTGTGTTCACCTCTAGGCCTCATCATTTCATAATGCACAAAGAGAATTTCAAATTGGTTAGGCTGTAAACCATAGACAAGCAATAAAAAAAGAGGGACCATAAGATGATAAAAGAGAGACACACACACACACACACACACACACTTGAGTTGTCTTTAGGTAGCATCGTCAAAGTGTGTATTTAGGGTTTGAGTTTGCACTATGTCTGTGGGGGTAGGGGGTGGAATAAATATGACATCAAGTGGTGGAGCCAAAATTTTGAGTTTGGGGGCAGGCAAAAAGATTGATGGAATTATGTAAAAAAGACAAATTATGCAAATAGTACTGAAGCTTGAGGATGGAAAAATTCAATGTTAAAGGTTGAGAATGTATTTTCTGTAGATATTAAAGGTTAGGAGGAATCGTGTAAATTGTTCGGAAAAAGATAAGTGGGGGAAAATTAACAGTGAGGGTGCTGGGACTCGAATCACGTACTTTGCAGCCACAAAGTAAAACTTCTACCAGTAGTATACAGTAATTCTTGTCAAAATACTGAAGTTTGGAATTTAATAGTTTTTATACATCTATTGAAAAATTAAAATTAAAAATGTTTCTAGGACGGGGAAGAATTTTGCTGAGGTTGTCGCCCCTCTCCGCCACCCATGTCCCTCCTCCCCTGCATCCATTATCTAATATTTCCATTCCTAAAAATAAGCAACTTTTCAGTTTCTACCACATGTATCATAGACTTGCTAAACAAGGCAAGTTATCTGATAGCCTTCGTCTAAAATCAGGACAAGAACAATTACACACCCTATCTGTCAAAGTGCAAAAACGACTTCATACATACACCTTGTGTGTGTGTGTGTCCATTCTGCTTGGCAAAGGTTACATAATAAATATCATACCTCTAACATAGGGTAAAAGCGAGATAGTTGCCATGTTACTACTTCACCGGGACGGTCTTTTCTAGCAGCATGCTTCTTCTGTAAGTGAAAATGAGATAACTAAAATGTTTGTTGCAGGGTTTAATTAACTGGAAAATCCAAATACCTTGTGAGCATCAAACTTGAGAGAGAAGGATGCAATTGAGCTTTTTTTGGTTTCTGCAGATGCCTCCAGCAATCTCATATTATACACAGCATTCATATCGTCCGGTGGTAAGCTTGCCAACTTGAAGGAAATGTGTCCAGGTGTTAATTTATTATAATCAATACCAGATAAAAAATGTTAACACTTGTAACGTGCGGAGTTCACAAATGACTTTCAAACAGGAGAAAAATCAGGTTTGTGCATAGATATTGGTGGAAGGAGTCCAAAAGATCTATTAAGTTACTAATCACTTGGCAATTCATAAAGTTACGTCCAGGGTGATACAGAATGATGAGACTCGCGCAACCAAAAAACCATAGTACGCAAAAGACAAGTGCCTCGGGAAGGGTTATGAATCACTTGGCACAATCCATCCACCTTTTCAGGTCTCAGGAACCAAAATCTGCCACCTATTGTTCCAAATAATGGTTCGTGGAGAAGAGTTACAGCAGCTTTGGTTGCATTCCCCCTCTTGAACCCTTTTTTATTCCTACTAAACTTTTCTAAAACTTACAAGCCCAATGGACAGCCTGTTTTTATGAGCTCGTCAGGTCACCAATATTGTCATTTCCTATGACAACAGCACGGTACAACAGGTTTGAAACACTTCTTTTTTTCCCATTTCAACAAATGGTGATGGTTAAAGCGTGAACCGGTGACAAGTATATTCCAGTCCATTTATCAATGCTTTCAAAGATTCCTGACTTGGTGGTTCAATATCAGGATTGAAGCAGACACATAGGACTTTTATGGGTTGTCATGTAAGAAGCAAGAAGGAAGACTATACCTCTACCCCTTCAATGCTGAACTCTTCATTTAGAGACATTTGAAGAAAGTTCATCTAATGTAATCATTATTAGCAATTTGGGGCTTAGGGTCAGTTTAAAGTGTGATGGTCGCTGACCTTGTGGCTTGATTAAAAAGCAGGTTTCCATGGGGTTGGTAACATAGGTTGTTAGAAATTATTGAAACCACAAGACTTGAAACTGTAACAGGTTCTAGTTTCTTGATTTCAAAATATACTACACTGGTAATTTTTTGCCAGAGATATCATGCAGATATAGATATGCGGTAATTTTGCTTCTGACTTTTCATCTTATTGAATGTCCAGTAACATTCTCAAGACCTCAAGTGTAATACTGGTTTGAGACAACTAAGTGAAATTGAGTTTGATCTTAATTCAAATTTGAGAAGTGAAGAGGTCTAGGAATGAAAGTTAAATTGAAAATAAGTGCACTAACCTCCATTAGTTTTGTGATTTTGTCATCTTCAAATTTTTCAGGGTAAAGAGCTGCATAAATCATCAATAACCGCAGCTTATTTTCACGCGTCACATCCTGCCAAAAAAGACTCATTGCATTTACAACTTACACCATCGAAATGAATATGCCGAACTACATTTTTACACAAATGCTGAGCTACTTTTTACACAAACTATACCATTCTCACCTGTTTTGTTCTCAGAAAATTTATAAGTTCTTTGGTTCCTGCATCACCAAACACTAGATCCTGCTCTAGTTGCCCAACTTCTTTAAGCCCCAGTTCCCTGATAATTTTGTTAATTTTGCCAGCAATCTGAACGAGTGAAGTATTATTAGCAAAAATCTCAATTTGTTGCTTCTTCTGTTATTGAATATATATGTTTCTATTCCATTATACGAATCATCCACAGGATAATTCCAAAATGAATCTACAAAGTGCATCAGCAATATAACAATTCAAGCTTTTTTCAACCGATAAGAATGCAAGTAAAAAGGAGGTTTTATTTTCAAGTTCGCGAAGATCACATTGGCATGCATTATAGTATCCGAAGTACCTTGGTTTCTGAACTAAACAATGTAAATTCTACTGCTTTGATTTGACAACAAAGATTTTAGTTCGTAAACTTTCATGCTCAGGGAACTTTTTCAGGAAAAAATGAAGTTTGGTACTTTATGATTTCTTGTGTAAGAATACTGATTGACAATCTCTTATCTAATAGAGATGATAAATAGTATGACATGGCAAAAGTAAACCTCTCCATTGAAGCTCTTCCAGAAAGTTAGCACTTTGTACGTGCATGTGTAAAATGCCAACTTGCTTCACAAGAACACTGATTGAAGAAAATTAGCATTTGGCAAACAAATCCATGGCTGATTGTCATAGCAACATCCTCGTATGAGAAGGTTTTTAGAACACAAGATCGCCCAGAATTAAAAATAAAACACTCTCATCCTTGTGGTAAAAATAATTATGATGAAGAATTTACAATATGGTTTAAAGATTAAAACACCTATAGCAATTGCAGTTACAAGAGGCCCACTCACTTCAACATGGAGGGAGAGTTTTTCAATTTGTTCACTATACTGAGGCAAAGCTTGTACCATCTTTTGCAAGTCTCGAGTAGACAACTCACTACCATCTCTACATGAAATAAATTCATAGTGAGAAAGACACAACACCGGGATATATACTAACAAACCAGAAATATTACAAAACACTAGGTAAGAAAACATGATTTAATATACCAATTCAAATCTGAAAAACTATCATCCTGTATATATAGCTTATTAGCAGGCAACATTATTTTCACGTTTAAGGGACCAATAAAAGAGTCCCGACATGAACTCAATGTGAATGGAAAACATTGTTCAAAAGACTAGGCCCGTGTTTCAAAGGATATTAAACTAGACGAGCTAAAATGCAGAAAAACCTATGATGCAAGGGAAGTTTAATCTATGTGATCAAACTCAAAAGCTAGTTAGACATAATTTCACAAAAAGAACATTTCGGATGCTCCTACACCATCATACGAACAAGAAGTGACTTTCCATTATGTATAGCAAAAACACCTGTTTCCTCTGTGGAAACTCCAGGTTCCAAATTTGTCTAATGGCAGTAAAATAAGATCTATATTCGGCTATCTCAGAACATGAGAAGAAGTGTAAATCTCACAAATATTACAAATTAGAATTCAATAGTTGATTCCTACCAACTGCATTTCTGACAACAGTAAACCAAATATCTTAATGATACATAACTAAACACAACCTTGAACCATGGATTTGGGCAGCTTTATTTTTTGATACAAAATTTGTCATCTTCTCATGCAACCTTTCACTAGCCTGACAAAAGCCACCATTAGAAAAATCATAATAACGCTCTTCAAGACGAAAAATAAATAAACAAAAAAATTTGAAATAACAAAGGTTTCTGTGTCTTCTGCATACATCAGCTATATGTGAATGGCGGAGCTCTAGCCAGATAGGGTCATGATCCTCCAAAAGAACCTCTTTCTTCTCAGGAACACCACCAGCTTTGCTAGCAACCTGAGTAGTATGTTACTATAGATAGGAGAATGAGAAATATATGTGCTATGAAGCAATGATGGGATATAAGAAGTCGACGCATTACCTCGTGTACATATTTGTTTCCTTCCATATTTAGTAAATCATGGCACATAGCATCATATGTCCATTCATGTATGATTGGAGCGATCTGCATGAGGAAATTAAAATGTTAAACGCCAGAAAAACGAACATGGGATCATCAGCATGTTACTCCATCCACACCATAACATTTGCTTGATATTAAAAAATGAAAAATAACTTTTTAAGCACAGAATTATCACATTGACATTTAGAATCTATTAACTATTTGCCCAATAATGAGCGATTGTCTTTCTGTGTGCATGTGTTGGGAAAATCCTACATAAGCAAGCAGTTTAACTTTTTGAAATAAGCTGACATTTTGGGATGTTCAGAAAGGCAGGTATAGCAATAGCAATAACAATGGGGAAAATAGTAATTGATTATAAACACCTGGTCTATTGATCTATCCAGGACAAGCAATTCGCATGTCTCTGACTGAGGGAAGTTAGGGAGGTTGGCTTTATATTTCATAAGACAATTCCAAATGCCAGCAGCAAGCTTTGTAGGAATTAGATCTCGAAACGTTATCATTGTATTAGGATCAAGGGATTTGGCAGCTCGGTATCGCACAATAGGAAACTCCTGTCAGAGTGAAATTATGCAAGTCTGTGAGAAAGTTATATAAATTATGCATCATGAGCCAATAATTAAGAACTCAGAATAATACCCGCAATGATGCAAAGACTGTAGCTATGCGGGTGGCGATCAAATTCAGACACGCATCTCCTTTACGAGAACTTTCTTCATCCCCAAAGAGTACCTCGAGAGCTCTCTCATTGTCAGTGATAAAACCCTGTGGACACAGTTTATTATTAATACATGTAGCGCTCATTTTTACCTCATTTTTAGATGAATTCCGACCAGTGTAATTGTCAGAAGGGAGCCAGTCTTTTTGACCGAATTTGGTTAAATTACCAATTTGCCCTTTCAAATAAAATTCTTTCAGAGAGAAGTGATGGCAATTTCGTAAAAAGCCTCCTGCCAAGTCAAAAGCTGCTGCACAACTGGGTCCCACTGAGAGATATAGCGGTCATAAATTCTATTCTCATTTTTGGCCAAAATGGTTACCAAACAGGGGTGTAATAAGAAACTCGTCACTTTGCATTAGCACTACAAGGAAATGACTCAAGAGGACGAAGTCAAAAATTGCACAAGCTTCATCTTACGAAGCATATAATTTAAAGAAAAAAAAAAGGATTCCAATTTCATTCTTCACATTGTGTTATGTAAGGAGTAAGATGGGGAAGAGGAAGATTAGAACCAGCAAAGGAAGAAGAGGAAAGGAAGATAAAAAACAAAGAAGAAGAAGAATTGGGAAATCAGCAACTGAATTAACTGAGTTTTAAATGGAATGGAAACGGCTCCGTTTAGTTAAATGAAGACGGCGTCGTTTTACTTATTAGGTTGTAATAAATTAGGGACCACATTTTATACAATTTACACTGTGAAATACGCCTTAGCGCTGTAGGTTATGAGTGTATATATAACACCCATGTGCGTAGAGGAGAAAGCAGATTTGTTTTGCCAGAATTTCAGTGTAAGTGTTGATTCTATCAACAGCTTTTCTCCCTCTTCTCTTATTCATTTTACATCATTTATCCTACCTCTATTCTGTTTTGCTGCATTTTGTTACAAATCTCAGCTGGTTCAGCTGAGAACTCCATCAATTGTTTTTGGGAAAAGAGGTTTCGAGGAGAAGGTTAACTCGTGACACATTGATAGAATACCAATCCACTTGTATATGCTAAAAAAAGGGTAAGAGGAATCTGCAGTATAATTTACCTGGCTATCTATTGCAAAATACTCCAAGTTCATCTGCAGATTTCAGACCCAAAATGAGAATGAAGACCAAATCTAACTCTATGAAAGCATAAAAGAGATATAGTTAATATAACCTCTCTCAAAGCACCAATGCGAGATAAAACACTTGCATCCTTCTTTATGTGATTAACCAATTCCCGGGAAACAGGTGAACTGAAGAAGATGAATGCCCTAATAAAGGAATAAAATAAAGAGATGAGAGAGAGATGGGCAAACTAAATCCAAAAAAAGTTTTGTATATTTTTGGAAGTGGTTAAAAAACTTCAAAAAGTTGGTAGAAACTAACATGTGAAAAAAAAAAAGAAAAAAAAAAGTACTTCATACTTTTTGTACAGCGGCGTTCTTCCAGACATATCAGAAAGAAACATGACAACACTGCATAAAAACCAAAATAAATGGTTGACGAGCACAAGATAGAGAAGAAGACAAAAGGACAAAAGAAACCAGAAAACCAGTTGTACTTCAAAAAACTCAAACAGGGAAACTTCAGCAAAGCAGTATCTGATTGTTTAGAAATTTTCTCAAATTAAATGCATATACACGTGAATAGAAACATATTATCTGTGGGTCGAAACTGGACATAGATGAACCAGAATAAGAAGAAATAGTATTTTATGAAGATGTTGGAGAGGAATCTAAAGATAAATGATATAATTTATTTCATTTTTGTTTTGTTGAACTTCATGTTAGGAGAAAACATATGTCAATTTTGTTTTATATTAGTTATGTGTACTTTGATACAACAAGTATAAATATGTTCTATTCGCTTAACACTGTAAAAATTACAAAAAAGAATAAACAATATTATAATATTATTTTAGTTGAAATATCTTCGACGTGTTATGTCCTTTCTGAAAATGTGTGTGTGTAGGTGTTAGTGCTTCCTCAGCTCACAAGCAAATCAAATAAAGCTAAAGATCTCACACACTTTGGGCCATGTTATATGAAAATGTGTACTCTAGCCCAGGGTAAATGTTTAGTTTAGTTTGTTGCTTAAGGATTTAGCATTGATCTGCTTTTTAAAACACAAAATAATAGCTTAAAAAGACATTGCTCAATATTATAACATTCCCATCCTTCCGAGTCTACATGACTCTAATTAGAAACACCTCATCCTATGAACTTCAAATTGCAAGTCATCACTCTTGGAACTCCAAACCTACTCATTTTTCATGATTTAAAAAAGAAACATAGAAGAACATATAGAACTGTGGAGGATGAGACATCCACTAAGACGTGACCCACGGCGACAACTTGAGAATTGTTAGCAAAGGATTAATATATAAATATATGTTTGTAAGTGCTACTTAGGAAAAGACCGCTTAGCAGAGAACAATACTAATGCAAATAACCCAAACATGATGCACCACTTCGATTAAAATACTATAAAAGAATTCACAGAAGTACTTTAATTCAAACATCTAAGAGAAATTCTCATGCTAAGAAAACTTTGCAATGCTCTAAATCATGGCTGAATTATCTTGCTCAGAGTTTCAAAAGCAAACCCTAAAGTAAGACAGCAAAAGGATGTCAAACTAAAAGAAGGGATAAGTCATTACTTTTCTTTGGTTGGTTGGATGAAATATATGGCATCCATGGTTGGAAGAGGCTGCCTTCGCTTGTGTATGTCTTCCACCACTGCAGGCAACATAAAAACAAGTAAAATCACAATCTCAAAACTCACACATATAATTCAAATAAGATGTTATGTCTAAGCCACTTCATCACAAGCCATAAGATCAGTTTTACTGGATACAAGTCCGCACTGTCATTTTGTGGGATCAGTTTAGTACCACTTCCCACTATAAATACATATGATAGAGGGTTCTCCTGATAGGACCACATTCATGGGAGACTTCAGAAGCAAAGAGCTCCCCTGAGTATAACTCATTTGAAACCATCATGCTAGCTGTAAATTTTTTAAACAATTTTCACAGTGTAATTCTTCCCCTAACATCAAAATTTTATGATTCTAGCTTGAGAAAGTAGGCATTATACAACATTTTACTTAATAAAGGAATAAGGATTGGAACAGGAGACATATAGCTAAACAGGGTAAAATTCGCAGACATTTCTTTGATCATTAACAAGCATTGGGTAAATGAATTGCATATAAGATATTTCAATAACACGACTGGGAATCCACAACAAATTTAAATGCCATTCCTTAAGTCATTACAAAGTTAAGGCGCTAAGCCACCCAACTAAAAGCTTAAGTTGTTATAGAGGGATTATTTATTTACGCTTTATCTCGACACCCTCGTACACATGCAGACCAAATTCATTTTTTCAATATAAAATCTGAACCATGGAAAATTCATAAATGGTTGACCGTGACACTTGAAAACATGACCTTTGACATCATACCATATTGAACCACCTCAGGCTGCTGAGAGCTAACAATTTATTGATTTATATTTTCTTCAATCTTCAACATACAGACCAACCAAATCTATCAGGAAATAAATTACCACAGCTCAAGAAACCATCACTCATATTTATTCAGAAAAATACTTATGGAGGTGCTAAAAATTAGAAGAATACGAAATTAATGAAGAAAGCTCAAAGTGGCGAGTTACAACTCAGACTTGTCAGCTATTTGTTAAATATTGTTAGCAAACTGGAACATTTATAAGAAATATGCTAAAATGGAATATATGGACACAGATTATATCTATAGCATGTGAAAAATAAAGCACCGAACAAAATGCAAGGCAAGGAGTGCCAAGAAGAAAGATACAATTTTTTTATGAGACTGGCCTTTTATATCTTACATGAAACTCCTTCCTCGGTTATATCTGCCATCTTGCATGAGTATGACATTATTTTAACAGTTACCTTGTCCATGATGAGTACCTGACGGTCAAAGTGTTAAAATTGGCAAGTGACTGAAAATGATAGTTTAAAATAACAACTAAGAGCAAGTGATGCAACATTATAAAGCAAATAAAACCCAAAAATGAATGCTTTCTGCTAGTCGTTGATCCTTTACTGTCAACGGACAATAGTAACAACCACATTCTATCTTTGATATAAATATTGTGTTAATGAAGTGATAAAGCAAAAAAACTAATACGTCATAAAATGTTAGGCAAAAATGGATTAACAAATCCAACGATAAATCAGAGGAATAGTCTCTAAATAGAACTAAGCTCAGTCCGCTCAGACAAAGACTTCTTAAGGACAACATAATCTTGTCCGATTTTCGAAAATTTAGTGTTAGCTTAAAATAAAAGATCAGTCCTGGGTGCAAAGTGAAATCCTAAATTAAGCGAAATAAACTCTTATGGAGGGTATTAACAGATGAATCTCAGTAATCGATCTTTACTGCCACATGGAACAACTAAACCTAGAATCGTAACCTTACTTTCAATCTAGTTACAATTCGCTCCAAGGCATACTACATTAGCTGTAGGAAGGCATTATGATGACCCTATTGCTGACATTTTCCTCGAATACTCCTTCCTATAGCACACGTCTTTTTTCGTGTGAAACATTGAAATATTGAGATGATAATAAGAGCGCTTACTAAGTCCGTCTATGTGGCATACTGGGATGGTGTATGTGGCATATATCAGTCTAGTGAATTTGAAAATAAGTGTAACTATACATGTGCATCTTAGATTTGCAGAAATTCTTTGTTCTCTTTTTAAGATTTAGGCAAAAATTAAGACACCAAACACTCAAAGTCAGTTACTAGTAGGGTGTTGGCTTGATCTGGACTTATTGCAGCAAACATGCACAAATCGATCAATTCCAGATGGATGTGGTAGGGCATTAGCATATCTAGCACAAAACTCTGTTGTTACGCTTCTTCCTAGCTGCTTGGTCTGACCATGGGTTCAAATCCCTCACTTTACACTTCCAATTGGCATTCCTCTAGCTACAGACAAGCCCTAGTAGTCTTCTAAGCCCAGCAATACCACTTGCATCCACTCCCCAGGAAGTAATGGACATTTAAGTTGAAGTTTCTCATACCTTCCAACTTGACTTTGAGTCCCCTGTTTTGGCTGATCGAAGCATTTCATACAACAATCCTGCAAGATGCACATAAAAATATTTGAAAAGGTCAAAAGGGGGAACAAATTACTCTGAATCCACTGCAGGAATTCACTGAAATTGATAATTTCAATTATTTAATTAACGAATATTACGTCGACATCCCATTTGTTATAGATGAACTCTGGGGAATATAATGACACATTGTACTATACCAGTCAATTTTCACTTCTTGTAGTTATTAAATTTATAAAAGAGAAAATGGATGGAAATTATGTATTCATATGAATTGCATATTTGGACACGTTCCATACCAATTCCTTTTTTTAGTCGAGAACTTGGAGTGAATCTTCACTGCACCAGGTCTCAGCTATGTGAGTGAATACTAAAAAGTTCACTTCAATATCACATAGTTGCTGAAAAACTCAAAAATCACCTGTTTTGTGGCTATCAAATTTTCTTTCTATTGCATTGGGTTTAAGCCTCTACAGCATGCTGACTATTCGAGGTGTAATAAACACTTCTCCTCTTTTCTTCAAATCAAACACCCAGAGTCTCAGTTTATTGGAAGGGATGATGCATAAATTGAAATTCTCCTGCTAGTGATCTGATGTGCAGAATTGGTAACTTAAAGTACATGACTTGAACTTTCTGGAAGTACATGACTTGAACTTTCTGGAAATTTGATAATCCTATGAAATCAGTTGAACTGAATTCAGCCTTAATGGTATTTAACTATTTTATTACTGTGTGAAAGAGCACTTCAATTAAATTTCCCCATTATGGTTGAACTCAAGCCAAAAAGTGTTAAAGAAGCTATGACTTTGACAATAATCTCAAAGGGTCGAGTATTTCAGCAGAACCAAATTATTTTCATATGACCAGTCTGAGAATTCAAGGTCTTCCAGCTTATATTTTTCAACATTGTTTTAAGTTCTTTTGAGTCAGATGCATGCTCAGGGATCAAATACATACAAGTGAACTGAATCTAGCGCATATTCACTCAATATTGAGAGATAAAGAAAGTAAAAATGGACTCACTGTCACGGCTAATTTGCCGGAAGTTCTTGTACTCGCCGCCCTGAGACGACGAGTCGGAATCAGACATCGACATTGTGATTGGTAATGTTCTTCCAGCTGTCAACTTCTCTTTTTCCTTGTGCTCCGATCGGTCGATCGTACAAACTGTTGTTGATCGGAGTTCTGATTGCAGAGAGAAAAAGAGAAAGACGAAGAATCTTTAAAATGTCGTGTAATTGAATTACGGTTGTGCAGGTTGACTGTTTTTACCCCGTTGTTGAATTGGGGTATTTTTAAGTTTGGCTTCCGAATTTTCGCTTTTATTTAAGAATTTGCATATTTTTACGGTGGTTTCCAAGTGTTAAAAGACAAAGATATTATTTGCTATAAAAGAGAGAAAAAGAGGAGATGATAAAAATTAATAGACTAACCATAATGAGAACCAATGGAAGGGAAGGATTAGGGATATATATGGTGATAATTTATACGGTCGCATGAGTACAATTATCATTGACCAATAACTTATAATTTACAATGCTCCCTTAATACATTATTTGGAAAAAACTCGATAGGACAAAAATGCCAACAACAAATAATACATAGTAATAAATTGTTGCCTCTTTAAAACTTCGTCAAGAAAATCTAGTGGGATAAAACTTGATCAAAGGAAAGAGAGTACATCTACTCCTCATAATTTCAATTCATGTATCAAGCGATCCATGTTTTGTATGTTAATGCCTTCAATATTGATATCTTGTACATTAATGTCTTTAAAAAAATTCAAAGGGACAAAACTTGATGAGTGCAGTAATATGATGATTCAAAAAATAATGATTTCTTCAGGAGTCTCGTATATATCAGAGTATTATTTTGAGAGTAAACGTCTTTTAGGTTAGATATTCATTATACAAAAAATATGCCTCGTTAAAACCTTATTAGGAAAAACCATGTGGGAAAAATCCTAATAAAGGAAAAGATGTACTTTTTTTTTAATACGTCACAAAAGTTGCATCATTAAAGACCTTGCTAGGAAAATCAAATGGGGCAAAACATCGATCAAGGAAAAAAGAGTACAACGTGTGTTTACTCCCTTCATGATAATATTGCTTGAATTATATGCTTCAAACATATTAAATCTTTCAACGTAACATTGATAGTCATGCCACATAAGTTGATTTTAATAAGATTTTATTATATACATGTCAAATTTTATGCATTGTCACACTAATAAATTAGAGAATTGTGATTACATCCACCACGTGATAATTTATCTATTTATACAAGTTTTCGCGGAATTCATTATAAATAGTCGTAATTTCATGAGAAAAATTCATATTTCAGATATATGATTTACACTAGTTCAAAAGTTAGGTAGATAGTTTAACAATTCAAAATTCAGATATTAAGTAATTAATTAAAAATATTTATTAATTATGTCACAATTATACAATTAATGGTCAAGTATACATAATTATAGGTCACGATTTATTTATTGGTCACATATTATCAAATTAATTAGTCACTGATGATTTCGAAGTCACAAATTCAAAAAATATAGGTCACAGTTAATTTCATTGGTCACATATTTTCAAATTTGTTAGTCACAGATTATTTTTCAGTCTCATATTGTCACATTTTTAAGTCACGATTAAATACTTAATCACAAATAATAAATACTCGGTCACATATCACTAACACTACCACTTCAACCACTTTTGACCACTCTTACCCCGTACGCCGCCATCACCACCACGACCACCAACGCATCCAACCACACACTATCACCACCACCACGTCGTTGCCACCATGTGGACGAGAAAATGCATGAGAGGTGAAAATGAAAAGAAAAAATGTACAGACCATGGTTGTGCACGGCGGCGTGAACTGCGTAGCCTCTTTGAAGGAGGCGGTGGACGAGGGCAGAGCCCAAACGTCCCGATGCATTCATTGCGCAGACGATTTGGTTCAATAGTGCTGATGCCATTTCTCCACACACAATGTACACGCACGAAGAGAGAGAGAGAGAGAGAGAGAGAGAGAGAGAGAATTTTAATATATTACCTGATTTTTGAATAATGAAAATTGGTCCTTGATTTTTAAATTTCAATCTTCAAATACCTAAATTATTATAATTTCCATAATTAATTTCATATTATGAATTTACTTTTTCTATATTCAATTCGGATAAGTATACACCTTTAGGTGTTCAGACTGCAAATCTAGAATGTAGCGACCAAGAATAAAATATTATGTCGTTTTCAAATAAAATTTTCTTGTAGAACTCGAAAATAATCTGATTTATATTATTAAGTCTCTACGACATTTCCTAAAAGTTCAAATTAAAGATTTGTTACGATAGTAAATTTGCGCATACTTGTCTTAAAATTTTAAAGTTGTGATGACATATCTTAAGTCCAAAAGTTAAAAATAAGCTCCACGCACTTATTTACATAAACCATTTATTTCTTTTGTATGTGTATATAATTATTATAAATCATATTTGGGTCGTATAACTAAAGCATTTTAGAAGTTGATAAAATATAATATATTATATTCATTTTGAAGCTCGTGTTAAACAAAATAAATTGGACTTGAGAAGAAATGCTTTTGAACTATTTATATTTGAGTTGTCTTGGTAGGTAGAAAAGTAATCAAAA
>CAIGRH010065585.1:0-15570 GCA_903798295.1 Fraxinus nigra
ATTTGATTACGGGAGAGAAGATCTCATTGTAGTCGACACCTTCCCTTTGAGTAAAACCCTTGGCCACAAGTCTCGCTTTATATTATGCTGATTACTTATCCCCTCGACCGCGGGCTGACCTAGTTATAGGGGTTTATTGAGCATTCACATGTTTATATTAAGTTGCCCTAGTTTCCAATGTTACAAATAGGAATTTGAGAGGCTGCCTTTTAATGTATGAATAAAAACAGAGAAGTATGAGGCATTCCTTGTAATGCTCCTTCTTCATTATTGTGAACAATCTATAGCGGCAAGTGAACGTAACTCTCACGTTGGGGGGTGAACCTGCATTTTTATGTTTTCTTTATGTCCTCTCTGTCTCTGTGTGTATGTTCCTCTTTCATTTTTACTCTCTCGGTTCCTATTGTCTGAATTGCTATCAAATTTCTCCTACTAGAGTTCATCTAACGATATTGATTTTCCAGCTTTTCGTGGAAGAAATGTGCCATGATATCTATAGCTCCAACACTGAATGGATTATCATATTGCTGAGGTACTTTAATCCAGTTGTTGCACATCCTATTGGCTATACTTGTGATAATCCACTTGGAATTCAAAATAATCTCATGCCATTTGTGCAACAAGTAGCTGTTGGCAGGGGACCTGCACTTACAGTTTTTGGATCTGACTATGCAACGAAAGGAGGTACAGGGGTAAGCCATTTTGGTCAGCATTGGATGGTGACCATTGTAGTTGTTTATGTTTAGTCATGTTATTGGCATTTCATTGTTGCCAATTTTTGTTCATTAAGTAAAAATGAACTTGAGTGTGTCCTATTTGTGTCTATGCCAGCGTGCAACTATTTTCAATCTTTAGGTTCACTGTAACTATAGTTTTGCTAATAGCTTCCACCTGCCTCCATCATTCTCCAATGCCAAAAGAAGAAAAAATAAAGGATAACATAATGGAAAGTAAGATATTGTTATCTGGTTACTTTATAAAAGCCAGCCACGTTTCAGGATAGATTGTGTATAAACTTTTGAGTCTAACATCATCTTGAACTCCTTTTGGAAAGACAGAGGTCAAAAATATTGGACACAAATATGCAGTTAGCTTGCTGGTTCTTGATGCACCGATATGGATTACTGTTGTTTATATTTTCAGGTACATGATTATATCCATGTTGTGGATTTCGCAGATGGCCATATTGCCTCTTTGAGCAAGCTATCTGATCCTTCTGTATGTATGGACTCCGAGAATGTTGACTTCTTCTTTACCTGTCTTATATCGTGAGCACTACATGAGTTGATAAACTTTTTCTTGAATACCTTTTATATATGGACATAATCGTTTTTTGATACTTGGGTATGACACTGAGAATTGTTGCTGGAGATTTTTTTTATGTTTTTGGTTGGGAAATTGAGGAAGGCGTGTGTAAGGTTTGTTAAGTAATTTTCACATTCAAAATCCAATGCTAAGTTTAGTTGTAATCTCTGCTACACTATGTACTCCAAAGAAGTTCATTTCATGATTCAGTTTTGAAAACTAGCATGTTCCTGCCTGATGAGTGTATTTTATATACTTATTTGAGCCTATAAAATAAGATAATGTTGTCAAATTTGATCAATTATAGCTTAATTATGTTTTAATTGTGTTTGATGGTTAAAACTTGAGAAAAATTGGGTGAAGTGGACGAAACGAGCTAAAAACGGCGAAAATGGAAGAAAACCAAAGTTTGGGGACCAAATTGCGTACTTTCAATAGTTGAATCGGACTTAATATCGATGATTGAAAAATTACGTTTTAATTTACAATAATCCTACAAGTAGAAGATTTTTTTACAGAATTTTAACAGGGTGCTTTACCCGTTTGTTTGTTTTTTGTTTTTTTTTTTCTCTCTCCTAATGAAAACCTTCCGAGTATATTTTCTGTTGTTTTTTCCAGTACCTATATTGTTCTTGTGTTTCTTTATCAACTTTGCATACTCATTGCATTATTTAATTGTTTAGTCACCAATAAAATAATTGGTTGATTGTTGTAGTGTTGTGAGACTCACAATAAGTTTAAATGCGGCAAAATTAACATATGTGCAATAGATGTTAAGAATAATATGTATTACATATGCATCATATAGAAAATATAAATTTTAATACATTCTAATAATCCGAATTTGGGTTGGGAACATATTCAGGATGTGATTAGAATATATTTAATTTGTCTTGGAAAATAAAATTATATATCGTAACTTTATCGATTATTAAGAACTCATGAACGAAATTAGATTACAAATTAATAATTGAACCAAATAGCAATAGCTAAATTTGAAATCTAATACAATCATTTATCATTTGCAATAGCAATAGTTGAATTTGAAATCAAATACAATCATCTATAATTTGCAATGTTTTAAAAATCGATCCGAGCATCCATCGAAAAAAGGAGGAGAGTTGAGGATTAAAGGGTTGAACCGATATCGAATCGGATGACAAATTAAATAAATAAATGCACAAATAAAATATAAAATATCATAACTATAATAGATTTTTTTTTTTAATTTTAGTTTACTAATTCAAAGTAAATATAATCCAAGTTTGTTAATTAGATTTATTATACTAATTTATTTTATAACATCAAAAGCTAACAATTAATATGTCCAAAATAATTTGCTTTGTTCCAATTGAAATTGTTTGTGATTATAATCTTGTTGAGGGTTATGATTTGTTAATGAAAGTAATGAAGTAAACTAGTAAACATTTAGAATTGGCAATTGACTAGTATACCACATTGAAAGATTACTACAACATTGGAAGAAGAGTCTCTTTTAAAATGGAGTCAATATCTCACATCGGAAGAGTACTAAAACATTGAAATAAGAGTCACCTTTAAAACGAAGTTGAAGGAGTATCACTTGTATTAAAAAGTTATTTGGGTCTTCTATTGCAATCAGTGGCCCATCAAGATAGTTAAAAAAAAAATTGTGGCAAAAAAAAAAATTATATTAACAGGAAAAATCATATTCCGGTTCACGGTTGTCGGGTTGATGGTTTATTAGCCATTTCTTTATTTTCAGGTTAATATATGAGTACCAGACCGAATTAGAGACTGGTTCACAGTTTCCGTTTGAGCCGATCGGTCCGATTCGATATTTATAACATTAAAACATTGATAATTTGATAAAGATCAAACTTTTACAGCTTTCTTAAATTAATTTAGGATAAATCAAATGGAGAGAAGTCCGCATATAAGATGAAAAAAAGGGGAAAATTAAGGATTACTAACTTAGTTGATAAGGATTATTAAGCTTCAAACACTTATTCGAGAGAACTTAAACATTTGACAATAGATTATTTACTTGGTTGATTCTTGGAGGTTGAAGAAGTAAAAATAAGGAGAATTAATAATTGTTAATGTGTTGAGCTGCAATTTGTAAGATCTAACCAAACTAGAGAGAGTGATGAATAGTACATAAATTCAACCTTATATGTTTGACACCCATTTTTTTTCCATTCTCATTTGCATTTGCATTTGCATTTGCATTCTTTTTCTCTTTCTTCATTTCAACAACACATTCTATCAATAAAATAATATTACATATAAATCTAAAAATTCTCCTTACTAAAAAACTATACATTCTTCTATCAATCACTATTCAAAAATCATTTTTTCTCAAAAAATGGGTGTCAAACATAGGCTAAATAAGTTTGGGTGTGAATCTCACTAAACTCAAGAGAAGAAAGGTAAAATTTGACTATTGATCGTCAAGATTTAAATCATTTTATGAATTTATGATGTTTGACATGAATTTTCATACAACGTCGATTTTGCATTGGATAAGTAGAAATTAATTTTAGTATTGTGATTTTAAAGCGGTTTATTGTTTTGCTACATGAATTATAATCCTGAGACCAAAGACAGATTATCTAACCATACTCGTTTAAAAATTTTGTTTAAAATTAAGTTATAATTTTGTTCATATTTGAGGAGTTTAATAAGTGTATTTTATACACTTATTTGGCCCAATAAATTAGGATATTTGTTGTCAAATTTGATGAATTATAGATTAATTATGTTTTAATTGTGTTCGCAAGGTAAAACTTGAGAAAAATTGGGTGAATTGGACAAAAGTAGCGAAAAGGGAAGAAAATCAAAGTTTGGAGACCAAATTGCACACTTTCAATAGTCAATTGGACTTAATATTGATGATTGAAAATATAGCGGATTCAATTGGAAGCAATTGGAAAGTAATGGATTAAAATGTGTGGGAGAAAAGGGCTCAAGATGAATAATTATTAAAGCTGAGGATTGAATCGCAAAAGTCAAAAGGAAAAAAATAATAATATATAAAGAGAATGGTGCCAGCCTAATTTTAATCAACAGGAAGCTACAGGACAAACCGGCACGCATGCGGCTGACATACCGGTGCGCACGCGCCGTTACTTCAGGGACCGGATACTGCAATTTCCTGATTTCATTGAAATTCTTGTCTTAATTTAGGACCCGTTCGGTATGGATTAAAATCAGATTAAAATTGAAAAATTAGTCGTTATTGTTGATTTTTATTAGACGAGTGAGATCCAATAACGGCCATATTTTCAATTTTAATTGGATTTTAATTCATATCGAACGGGGCCTATATACTAAACATGGGCTTTTTTTTTGGAAAGAATGAATTTTTGAATAATAATTATTGAGAGAATGTGCAGTTACAAAGAAATAAAATTTTTTAAATCTACTTGAAGAATATTGTATTGTAAAAATGTATGATTAAAAATGTGTAAGAAAAAAAAATGAAATAATGTTATCAATCCATTTCGCACAATCTATGATTCTATAGCATTATGAGTCGCAATGCAGTACACGTTATTACATTTTTCAACCATGGCATTCTCGTAATTCCCAATTGCTTACCCAACGTGAGACAGAGAGAGCCGCCTATATTTACTCCCCTCCTAACGCGCCTCCTTTTTACTTCTCCGATCACTTTTACTCACATTAGTCATTTCCCATCTGAAAATCTTTTTCCCTCCCTCCCTCGATTTTCGTTTTCCCTCCTACAATGGAACAAGACAAATCGTTTTCCGAGGAAAACAACCACGGATGGCAAAAAGTAACTTATGCCAAAAAACAGCGCAAAAATCAACCCGAAAAACCCAATTCTGATCCTTCCAGGGCTGTATCCAATGGATCATCTGAGAAGAACGGCGTTTTCAAGAATCTGGAGAAGCACGCGGAGGAGCGACGCCGAAAATTGGAGTCGCAACGTGCTGCCGCGATTTATGACGACGAGGACGATGTGCCGGTCAGATCGAAGAAGAAGTGGGGAGATGATGAGAATGACGATGATACAAGTGATGTTGATGGTAATGTCAAGGGGAATAATGCTGCAGAGGTGAAAAAGAAAGAAAAGCCAAAGAAGGAGAAGAAGCCTAAGGTCACCGTGGCGGAGGCAGCTGCGAAGCTTGATTCTTCTGATCTTGCGGCTTTTCTATCCCACGTGTCGGTGAGTTTTTTATATCTCGATTTATGACTATGTTATGATTTGTGTATGATCTTGTTGAATTTTGATTTGATTTGCAAGTTGTTGGTGTTCTATTGATAGGGATCCTATGAAGGGCAGCAGGATATACAATTGATGAGGTTTGCTGATTATTTTGGGCGTGCATTTTCTGCAGTCAGTGCATCGCAGTTTCCGTGGCTGAAGTTGTTCAGGGAGTCCGCATTTTCTAAAATTGCGGATGTGAGTTGCTCTACTGTGTTTTTTTTTTTTGAGACAATAATAGGAATGTGTGTGCATAAATGTCTGTGCATTTATTAGCATGTTACCAGGTATTCAGGAACATGGTCCATAAATTCTTATTTTTGTTTCAGAGGGTAGGGAGTAGTTGATGATTGAAAAGATGTTTATGGGTTGTTGAATTTTTGTATTTTTGTTTGATTATTCGCTGACAAGTTCAAATAAATGGAGTTTTGCCAACGGTACGCCTTTGTGAAACTTTGATTTGAATGTTATATCCATATAGCTGATCCGCAAGATCATGACTGAGATTATGTATTGGCTGTATTATGCACTCAAAAAGTTGCATTCTTTTTGACGAGTTTATTCTAGTATTGTGTTCATATAATTTTTAAATTGTATTTCTGTGCACGACATTGAAGCCCATGAGATCGTGATATATTTTCTTCTTGTGATTCTTGCAATACATCCTGGAGTTTGAATTTTTTATTTATTTGTTAATTCTCTGCTCCTAGCTTTCTCTTTCAGTATTGGATTTCACTTTCCTTTAAAAATGTGAAATGTTATCACCGTGACTTGATATCACCACAATACTTGATAGTTGCTACCACTTTTAATTTTGTCTCTTTCTGGAGTTAGTTCATTGTGGTTGTAATTATTTTATTTCTTCTTTTTTTGTTAAAGCACATTTGATCTTTGTATAAGCATTGTTTACATTAATTTTGGGTGTACAGAATATGGAAACTTCAATTTTTGCCATCGATTGTGAAACATTTATGAATGCCAAAAGCACATGCAAGAAGGAAATGCTAGCTAGAACTTTACCATAACCCTGTTTATCCACAAGATTCTATAGCAAGATTTCTGCGTTTTCTTGTGGGACAATAAATGCAGGGAAGTGTTATTGTCCAACTGACCAAATATGTATGAAGGTTAAATAGCTAAATATCTAGTATTTCTTTTCCTTTTCCCATTTATCCTGACACTACCTATAGTACCTTATTCTACTAATATGCACTTTTAAGTCCTTTTGACGTATCATCCATGGGGTTCTGGATAATATATTTTGGGGATCTGAGACTTTTGCACTTGCTTCATTTAGCATGAAAGTTTAGGTTTGACATGGCTTTCTTTTAAGAATATAAAGTTCTTGGGGTCTAATTTGCTGATTTCCAACGAATAGGTACCTGTCTCTTATATTTCTGAAGCTGTTTACAAGATTTCTGTTGACTGGATCAGCCAACATTCCTATGAAGCTCTTGGGTCCTTTGTGTTGTGGTCATTGGATAGCATTCTTGCCGACTTGGCACACCAGCAGACAGGATCTAAGAGCTCAAAGAAAGGAGGGCAGCCAACATCTTCAAAGTCTCAGGTAGATGACTATAATATATATGTTGTTTCTTTCCCCAACTAAATATTGCATGGTGTCTTTTACTTTCAGGACAATCAAGTTCAATAGTGATGGTTGATGCATTTGTGGGCTTATACTTTAATGCATTGTTGTGGATTATTTGAAACATGTTTGAGGCGATGACACGGAAAATGTGAAATGATGGAATTCTGATTTTATTTCTCTGAACATTTTTCTTCACCTCCCTTTTCTTCATTTGCCGATAACATTTTGCCATGCATTTCTCAGTTTATTGGGAAGCATAGAACCAGTGATATATTTTTTTCCTTTCAAAATGTTGGGAATCTTTGGGTATTTCACTTAATTGCTTGAATAAGTTAACCCTCTAGCTTGCCTGATTTCCCTTTCCTTTTCTTTCCAAATTGTAAATGCTGGGGCTAATATATGAACTTTTTGTCTTCCCTGCATAAGCTTGTTGCATATATTTTTGTTTGCACATCAGTTAAATCCCCCATTTCTCTCTTATCTAGTGAATTTGAGGAATTTCTCCTCAATCTTATGGTAATCTATCTCCTCTTGCCCTTCCATTGCTGTGAGTTTTTGTTAAAAACTGGTTTGAGGGGTAATTTCTGAACTGTCCGTCAGTTTTTCCATTTTCTAGGATTGCAAATTTGCGATTGTTGTAGTAATATATTAGTAACTTATTGAATTGACGAGAGAACTTAACGAGGACCCCTTTACCAAGAAATTATAATTGGCAAAATTGTGAGTTTAGATGACTTGGTATGAGAATGGTTTGGATTGTTGATTTTGAAAATGTTTTTGGTGGAATGGTCTTTCTTGAGATAAAAAGATTTTGATTAATAGCATGTCTATCTGTTATAAAATTTTGAGACAGTTTTTTAGATAAATTTACAGGGTATTCATCTTAGTGATTTATTTAGCATTGTAATCTGCAGCTGAATGGATTTACTTTAGGATCATAAATTTTTCAGTACTACTAGAATGACCACTTTCACGCATGGGCAACAGATAAAAAAAGTTAACTGCCTTTCCCTACACGATCTGGTTTTATCCTTCTCAGGAAAGTTCAAGTTGGTGCACCGTTAATTCGAAACTTGCGTTATTTTTTATTTTTTTACTCTCTGGCCATAGATCATTGTATCCCATTAGTTGATTTATTAATTTGTCCACCCATCTCACTCTCAATCCAGTATTATTATGCTGTACTGTTTGATCAATTTAAATATTTGTACCTAACTTATGATATACGGTACTTATTGTTCATTTACAGGTTGCCATCTTTTTAGTCTTAGCAATGGTGTTACGGCGGAAACCTGATGTTCTAATCAATCTATTGCCTAGATTGAGGGAAAACTCAAAGTATCAAGGACAAGATAAGCTTCCGGTTATGTTGTGGATGATAGTTCAGGTGACTGCATAACTAGGCCACTTTAACATCTGTGGCACTCTTGGATTTCTTTGGTCGTCGTGAATTTGTAGTCAAAGTTGAAGTTGATCCTTTATGTGCAGGCCTGTCAAGGAGATCTTGCTATAGGATTGTATTTGTGGGCACATCATATTTTGCCTATACTTGGAGGCAAATTAGGGTCTAATCCTCAGTCCAGGGATTTGGTTTTGCAGCTAGTGGAAAGGTTTGAAAAATTTGCTTTTCTTTATAACACTCAAAACAGTCATGCTCCCTTTGTGTTTTTCATTTATTCCATTAATTGATAAACTAAATTTTCCCTGTATCAGAATTTTGTCTGCACCAAAAGCTCATACTGTATTAATAAATGGTGCTGTTAGAAAGGGAGAGCGCTTGATGCCACCTGCCGCGCTTGACTTGCTGCTACATGTAACCTTCCCTGAATCTTCTGTGCGGGTCAAGGTAGGAGTTATTACTTGCTAGGGTCTTCTACGAACAGTGGCGGCTAGTATTCTCTCTGGTTCTGTGACTTCTGTCCTCCTTTTGTACCTGTTTCTGCTCAAGCATCTTCAACGATCTCTTGTGGTACATATTTCAGGCAACTGAAAGGTTCGAGGCTATTTATCCAACTCTTAAAGATGTTGCTCTTGCTGGTACTCCTGGAAGCAAGGCAATGAGGCAAGTCTCGCAGCAGATACAGACTTTAGCTGTTAAAGCAGCTGGAGAAGGTTAGTTCAAAATCAAAGGCGACATTGTATCATCAAATATCATCTGAAAATATTTAGTCAGTAAGTCTAAAGTTCATAGTGATTAGTGAGTTGACAGATTGTGCTTTGCAGGGATCCCAGAGCTATCCCGTGAAGCAAATGGCATATTTCTTTGGTGTTTGACTCAGAATCCTGATTGCTACAAGCAGTGGGTAAGCTTAGTTTGTACTCTTTTCAACAATAATACTATTTAGATTCTGGAATGTCCTACTATAGTAATATGGTTGGACTGCGAAAGTTACGAGTTCGACCCTAAAATCACTTAGAGGGGGTTGAATATGTGAATAACGCGGAATAAAAATTACCAATTAAAAGTCATAAATCACCTTTTAATTGTTCTAAATATTTAGTCAATCAAGTCAATTTTATCCTATGTTGAATTGTTACAATAGTAAATAAAGTAGTAAATAATACAAGATTTGTTGACGGAAAAAACCATTTACATCATTAAAAACTTTGGGATTAAGTCAGTAACTTTTACTATAGACAATAAGAATTTGTATTATGTTCCAGCCTAGAAAACCCACTAGACTCGTCGATCTAATTACTGCAATCTCCAAGACTCGTTGGAACGTGCTTCACTCGTATTTGCTCCCGATCTTCTAGAATTGTCCATCTCCTATGGATCACTAAAAGCACCTTGTTTGTGTACTCTTCCCGTGCTTCTGGTTCAACCTCCCTTAATTTTTAGTAACCTCTAAAAGCTATTGAGAAAGTATCTTTCTGATTATATTTAGGTAGCGAATGTTTTGGATTATATGATTTTGATATTTTTCCCAACTTGTGCTTGATTGATCTTAAGATGTAGAGTTATATTCTTTTCTAACAGTGTTCAAGGCTATGGACTTGTTTTTCTTAGGTTGAGATATGGTGAGTTCATAAGTTTGGAGAGCTTACTCTTGCTCTTTCTTTATCCGAGAGATGATTCCTCATGAGATCTATGCCGGCCGTCGGAGTCAAACGAAGGTCGAAGGACCATTCTTCAATCTTAACCGTATCTAAATCCTTGCTCTCTTTGATAGCTGTAAATTTATGTCTAAATTTCTCAGGTAAGGATCTAATGATTTTTCTAACAATCTTAGGCTCAGGAATTCTCTCACCGAGGTTGAAACTAGAATTAACTATGTCATTTAAACTTGCATAGAAGTCATTGAAGGTCTCATAATCCTTCATCCTAATATCTTTAAACCTAGTGGTCAACATCTGTCTATTATTACACTCAACCNAACCGTATCTAAATCCTTGCTCTCTTTGATAGCTGTAAATTTATGTCTAAATTTCTCAGGTAAGGATCTAATGATTTTTCTAACAATCTTAGGCTCAGGAATTCTCTCACCGAGGTTGAAACTAGAATTAACTATGTCATTTAAACTTGCATAGAAGTCATTGAAGGTCTCATAATCCTTCATCCTAATATCTTTAAACCTAGTGGTCAACATCTGTCTATTATTACACTCAACCAAGTATGCTCATCTATCGATTTCAGAAAGACTCACATTCTAACTTTCTAATAGGCGTAGTTATTGTCATCAAAATATGACATATAAATAATGAACTACTAATCTATAAAACTAGAGTCAGTAATCGAATTTGGGCTTCGATATCACTTGAAAGTTACAAGTTATGTTTTAGACGCTCGAACATCAGCTTGGCAGCATGCTAGCATAATTCTGGCGACTCTTTCTCCACATTCCAGACTCGAACCCAAAGACTCCTAGTTCATCTATAGAATACTTCAAAAGGCTCCTTGATTTTTACAACTCTTTTATAATAATAATTTTGTCTAAAAAATTGCCAATTCAACTTAAAACCTAACACACTGAAAATCGTAAGGCTATCTATTGAAATTTAAGTGCAGCAACGTTGTGCACAATTTGTTGAAGGCTCAGTTTAGGTCAACTGTGCTCCCATCCTGTCCAATGTCAGTTTCTCTTTGCTTAAGAAGACGCTTAAAAGGGTTATGATCTTCGTGCCTTGCTACTTTGGTCAATATGTGTGCAATTTACCTTCTAAATTTTAATCTCACTTTGCTTTTCTGGCGAGACTGTATTCTAAATCTAGTTTGTGATGCTATAAAATTTGATTTGAACAGGACAATATTTATATGGATAACATAGAGGCCAGTGCTGTTGCCTTGAGGAAGCTTGCTGAGGAATGGAAGGAGCTTTCTGCAAAACAGTCTTCTCTTGAAGCACTTAGGGCAAGTCTAAAGAGTTTCAGAGAAAAGGTGAGTGACTGTGTATTTTTCTTATACTTTGTCAATTGTCACGACTAGGCTAGTAGTTTAAAGACGTGTACAGAATAATGGCTTTGAACTTCCTTTACAATCTTGCATAACCTGTGGTATAAACTTATAATTCATTAAACTTGATTTCTTTCAATGGTCTCTGTCAACAGAATGAGAAAGCGCTAAATGGTGGGGTGGATGTTGCTCGCCAAGCTTTCTACAAGGATGCAGATAAATACTGCAAGGTAATATTAGGAAGGCTATCACGTGGTTCCGGTTGTGTGAAAACTGTGGCTTTCACTATGGTATTGGCCGTGGGAGCCGCCGTGATGTCTCCAAGCATAAAGGAATGGGATTGGAACAAGTTTTTGGTTTTGTTCAATGCCAAGTAGATGTTCTGAGCAAATTTCAATCTGAGGTATTTGAGACATTGGTTTTTTGTTACTTTACATGGGAAAATTAATTATATTCGCGCAAAATAAATTGGCAGAAGAGCTAGGTCTTTGTGTAATAGTGAGTCACAATGGAATTACTCCAAGTAGAATATAGTTGGAAGTTATCACTGTTTTAAAGAAGCGAGTTCAGTTCATCATCTGGAACTGATTTCGTTCTTCTATTTTTTTCTTAATTTCTTTTTGGCTTAGGGTTGGATAATCCTTTTGAGTTATTTCATCCTTTCTTCTTCAGTTTCTGCAAAAATGAGCACATGGATACTTCCATGTTATCATTCTATCAAACAGCAAATGTTTGTATCAGTAATTTTACATTGGTAGTTTATGAGTTGGGAGTTTGATAGAACTTATTCAAAGTCTTTGAGGTTGAGGCCAAGAATACTTGAAGAATCCGCCCTTAATTCGTGAAGGATTTTGGGGTGTAGACCAACAACGGTACTTCGTGTTTGGAACTTCCTGAAGTTGAGAAATGGTGCCCATAGCAATACAGTATGAACCAAGTAAAAAAGCTACGCACCAACTTCCCCCTGGATAGAACATGAAAACAAAAATGAATTGTACATGCATCTCCTACTTCAGAATTCAAAACTGTTGTGTTCTGTTGTATAATCAACTACTCAAAACAAGTTATGGATAAAAGTATTGAATGCCAAGTTTTACTCACAGAGCGAGAATCAAGTACAAGAAAGCTGAAATTCCCCTACTGAATCGAAACCCGCAAAAGATCTTCTTCATCATCAACTCGTTACAGCTAAAAAGGCTCTGCAACCTTTATTCAAAAAAAGTTTAACCCTACAATTAATGAATTGGAAAATTAAATGAACATACATCAGTTTCTCATAGTTGCTTGAGTTGTCCCAACTTAAATAGCCAAACCTAACTGCTTAATGCAGAAATTTCTTAATGATTCTTGAGTTTGCCTGTCGTTAAAAGAAAAAGACGAGGGTTAAAATTCATGGTATTTTTTGAGATTTTGAAAACAAATGTCTGAAGAAGATAATACAAAACCTGGTTGAAATGGAAATTTTGGGATTGATTTTGCTTACAAGAAATAAAGAGAAGGATTTGTTGAATGGTGTGAAGGAAAGAGAGAATGCAAAGCGAAAGCCTCGGGGATGAACGAGGGCTTCATATCTGACTGATTCTGCCAATCCAATACGTTAATCTCTTTGATTTTCAATACAATTTTCTCTCTTTCTTTTCCTTTATTCAAGAAATAAAAATGGTATAATTTTGAATAAAATCGTACGTTCAGTAACGTAATTATAACAGACTGGACATTTTAATTTCAGAATTATTAGAACGGACTAAACTAACAAGTTCAACTTGATTCCCGTTAAGTTGGTTTGATTTAGGGGTATGATGTTGCACATTTTGAGGATTTACGAGCTGGTTTTCTACCGAAGGAGAGAAAATGGTGAACCTAGTTTATAGTTGGAATTAAGCAGTGAGAATTGCATACCTCGCTGATGGGAACGAACCTTTAGATTTACAAGTCAATCGTATATTTCTAGTCATGAGATGGACTTCTCCCCATAAAAGAAAGGTATAACATGTGTTGGTATCTCCGAACCAATAATATATCTTATTATAATTTAAGAATAAAATGACACACGTGAGGTGAGTTGGTATAGAAACCGCGTGTTGTAAAGCCATCCACATTTGACCTATGCATATTTCTCAACTGTTCCAGAAATTGTGTCACTGAATTACAAATAATAATGAAATGAAATGAAATATTGTGTCATTTTTAATATTAACAATTGATTAGATAATCTTAAAAGTAGGGATTTATATTTCATTTATGATGACATATTACCTTTACTTACTATAATTTGATCACTTGAATTATTATGATAGTGGACCTATTTCATAAGGGAATTTCAAAGTGAGTGATCTTGAGTGACAAATGATTTTATTTTGTCGTACTATTCATAGCTTTTAGAAAAAGTGGTTGGGGTCGGTAATTTTAAAGATTAGTTTGAGCCACATTATTTTGGAAGAATGTATTCTGGAATAGTCGATTGATGTAGAATGTGTGGTTGAAAAAAAATGAAAACTTATTGATGTGATGAAAAATATTATTTTATTGAAAAATGTGTGATTGAAAATTAGTAGAAGAATGAGAACAAAAATTTTAATGTGTACCAAATAGGGGCTAAAAAAAGAATCAGGACTAAGTTTCTATATTTGACAAAGATTGAGGACCTCTCATTAAATTTCATTTACAATTAATATACTCACATAAAGTAATATAAAGTCTAAAAAGCTATATAATACACGTCAGCATCATCATCATCACAGATCGAAAGGGTCCGCGAAAAGCCACGCGACCGAAAGCATCAAACGCCATTTTCTCCCTCAGAAACGAATAGTAACAACCCATTTTCTCTCTCTCGAAGGCAGCATAAATTTAAGTAGAAAGAGAAAATCGAGAAAATTTAGGGTTCCGATTATTAAGATAAATAGAGGGAAGAAGAAAAAGAAGCGATCTGGACGGTGTAAAGAGGGCAAATGGGGACGCTACATACATGGAGAAAAGCATACGGTGCTATCAAAGATAGCACCAAGGTTGGACTTGCCCATGTCAATTCCGATTACAAGGTCTTCCGTCTTTCTCTCTATGTCCATACGTATTTATATATAGGATGATTTTGATTGTGCAAACCAAAAAAATCGAAAACATCAAGAATTAAGTTGCGAAATTTTATTTTATTTTCGATTTTTTTGGTCATTTTGGGTGGCTTGAAATAGGATGTTGATGTGGCGATCGTCAAAGCTACGAATCATGTCGAGTGTCCGCCCAAAGATAGACACCTCAGAAGTGAGTTTTCTTTCTCTCTGTCTATTTCTTTACTTTTTAAAATTTTTGGAGTAGAATATATGAATTGTATAATGGAGTTTTTGGGTGGTTTCCTGTATTTTTATTTTATTTTATCGATTTAAGTTTCTCTGTTTTTTGGAAAATCCGTGAATCTTTCTGGATTTTGGTTTTCAAATTCTAAAGGAAAATAAATTTTAGATTTTTCCTTAATAGTTTAAGAAATATGTGAATTTTCTACTTGTAATTATTGTTTTCTTGAACTTGGAAATTTATAAATTCTTGTTTTTTGGGAATCTGTATGAGTTTGTGCTTTGAGTTTCGTTTTTCAGGGGAAATCGAGTGGTTTCTTCTTGAAAGGAAATTTGTAGTAGTATGGTGATAATGAGTGAAATTTGACACTGTTATTTATGTTTGGGTGTTTCTTGCAGAAATTTTTGTTGCCACATCAGCAATTCGACCAAGGGCTGATGTTGCATACTGTATACACGCGCTTGCAAGACGGTTGGCCAAGACACATAACTGGACGGTATGGATTCTGCTAAACAGGGTTTTAGTTTCACTATTGCATTTTAGGTTGTTGCTTCCTTTCTGAATGTTGAATTTTCGTAATTTAATTCAGCAAATAACTTGATGTGAGCACTGTTGTCTTCTTCAATTTTTCAACAGGTTGCTTTAAAGACGCTAATAGTTATCCATAGAACATTGCGAGAAGGTGATCCCACATTTAGGGAGGAACTTCTGCATTTCCAGCAGAGAGTGCACATTCTCGATATGTCCAATTTCAAGGATGATTCAAGCCCCATTGGT
>CAIGRH010065586.1:512-10602 GCA_903798295.1 Fraxinus nigra
ATATATATATATATATATGATAGTGTTTGAGTTACATTATTTTTTTTAAAATTTTTTGTTTTTTTTTTTTTTTTGTGGTAGTTGTAGAAGTTCACGGGAGGCTTGAGTTAAAATGCCGCATCGAACTACTTACATTTTTCCGAGGCAATTTCCAGACCGCAACTTTGACTCCTCAAAGTTTTTATTGGATCACGAGAAGAAAAGCGATGGAAAGTTTGAGCCATGTGGTCGTGAAGAGGTCGCTCTCAACCTCACAGGAAAAGAAATTAATCGAGATTCAGAGTCTAAACATTATTGTAAAGATAATACTAGTGATGTTTCTCACGGATTCACGGTTGACAGGATTCACAAAAAACAGTTGGCTTCCTTTGTGAACTGGCTGACCGATAATAAAAAGAAAGACAAATCATTCAATCAAGTAAATCCTGTGAAGATCAGATCAGATGATGGAGACATCATTGAAGAGGAAGAACGTGAGCAATTTCTACCACCACCGCCGTCTGCTTTGGTGGTTCCCGATGGGGTGGTTGACTGTGAATGCCAGGTGGGTAAAGATAGACGCTTGGAATTGGAACGAAAGGTTTCGCTGCAGCAGTTGTCTAGTAACGGGAGCACTTATAGTATTGGTGCTGATCATCAAGGGAAGGAGAGAGGATTTGAGAGGCAGCAGTCACTGCAGAGATTTTCTAGTGGAGTGAGCACTAGCTATGCGGAGAGTTTGTTTTCTGGAACCACTTTGGATGGGAATTGGTCGAGTATTACTACTGGGATACTGAAGGATCCAACCACAACAAACGAAGTGGAGGAGGTAAGAGGAGTTGAAAATGTTGGCAATGGATTGGCACAAAGGTATAAAGAGGGCTATTACTTGCAACTCAGTCTTGCTAGAAGACTTACTGAGCAGGCTACACTTGTTGCTGAGCCTATGTTAATGCAGGAGTCTAGAAGTGCTGAGCATCTAGTTAGTGGACCTACTGATGCAGAAACTGCCTCCTACCGACTCTGGGTATTATCTTTCTCCCAGAACAATTTAATTTATTGCTTCACCAGTAAATCCATTGCCATTGCTAATGGTAAATGAAATTTAATAGGATATGAGTGATATGATGTAAGAGATTTGACTTGAATTTACTTTATGCAGTTCTAGTCAAAGTATAATTCTAGTCAGTTTCTGAATTTTTCCTGGGGAAACAAATACTTTTTCAGGTCAGTGGTTGCTTATCTTACACTGACAAGATATCAGATGGGTTCTATAACATTTTGGGAATGAATCCATATATGTGGTTGATGTGCAATGACTTATATGAAGGTAGAAGAATGCCACCTCTAATGGCGTTGAGAACACTTGTACCTAATGACACCTCAGTGGAGGTGGTTCTTGTTGATCGTAGTGGGGATTCACAACTTAGGGAGCTTGAGGATAAAGCTCAAGAGCTATATTTTTCTGCTGAAAATACATTAGTTTTGGCAGAGAAGCTTGGCAAACTTGTCGCTGTCTGCATGGGGTAAGTATTAATTTTCTTAGTTTACTTCTTTAGGATGTCATACAGTTTTTCATAAGACATTTTGTGAGATTTAAGGGGCTCTTTTCCGGTGGAGCAAGGTGACCTTCATGTTGGATGGAAATTGGTCAGCCAGAGATTAAAGGATTTCCAAAAATGCATTGTGCTCCCAATTGGTAGCCTGTCTATGGGACTTTGCCGGCATCGTGCTATTTTGTTCAAGGTGATTCCCTACAGCCTAGTTGCTATGACAAATAGTCCTTTCCTTGCATTTATTTTGCTTTCTGATTTTCTTAACCTACTTCTTTGAGCATACATCTTTGGTATTTCAAGGTCATTATGTGTGCAAGTGTATATTGGGTTGCTGCATTTATCATATGAATGTGTCCATTTTCAATTTTTTTTTTTAGTTTCAAATTGAGCTCCTGTTTATTTGTTGGGTTCACTTATTATTAGTTCTGTGATCCTAAGTCTTCTTTACTTCTAAGCACATAATTGATGGTAACTGATTGCAGTCTGGGTTTAACAGTATATAGTCTACTGTTGCAGATACATGAACCGAGTCTGTCTTACTGAAGGACTTTTGTGTTACGTGTATAGAGAACTTGAAAAATGGTTAATACTTAGCATACCTGTATAAGTTCTAAAACATAGTTTCTTTTTCTTGGCCTTGTTCTCGAGGACCACGAGAAAATTCTTGCACTGGGCAGTTCTGTCTTTCAACCTCTCTCTTTCCTTCCGTGAGTAACTTGAAGTCCTAAACTACATCATTCTATAAATTTTACATATCATTATGACTTTTACAATTCTTATTTTTAATTATGCTTGAAGGGAACAAGAAACCTCTTTTCTCTTGTATGATAAATTCTTCATTAATTGAATTTCTGTTTTCCTTTGCCTCAGGCAGAAATTAATAATTTCTTGCAACTTTTTTCCTTCATCTCATTTCTGACTTGCTTTACTAGAAGATTCTGTGTTCTTGGCCTATGAAGCTTTAGTGTCATAATTTCTGCTTAAAACTGCTGCTTGTTATCTCCCATTCCCTTTTCCCTTCCATTGTTGCGATTTTTCTTTTGGTGTGTGGGGGTGGGGGGAAGATTTTCATTGAATGCACTTAAGCAGGTGAATCATATGGATGGTTTCTCGACACTTTTGTTTGTTGACACTCTGCTCAAAACAGTTAATAGGACTCAGGATAGCAGTTATTAATGTGGTACTCTTTTTTATCCAGAAATTAGCAGACTATGTTGGTTTGCCATGCCGGATTGCTCGAGGTTGCAAGTATTGTGTTTCGGATCATAGATCTTCGTGTCTTGTCAAAATTGAGGATGACCGAAAGCTTCAAAGGTACGATAATCTATTATTTGCGTGACATCTTTTCTCGTCGGTTGCCAAATTGAGTACCAAAAAGACAGATTTAACTTAAGGTTAACCAGGATTGTTTATTGCTTGTCTATCCAAAATTGTCACACTGTGCTTCAGTATTTCCAATTCTGATATATTATTTTTGTTATGATAACTGTTACTCAGTTCACATTTAAGAAAGTAATAAACTTGAACAGGCTGCAGACATAATTTTTTATTTATTTATTTATTTATTTTTTATTGTTTACAAACTTTACATGTTTATATAGCTGGATGTTTGCCTTTCAGTTGCCGCTGCAATAAGAAATATGGTTTTCCATTGATATGCTATGATTTTTTATTTTAGTCTTCTCACCTAACCATGGGCATTAAGATACCGAAATGCTAATAGAAGCTTATTACTTGCTTAGAAATCACTTTAACTTGTTATCCAATGTCCTTAGGACAGGAATGTATGTAACATTGACAGGAGTAACTTGCAATCAGAAACTGTGATCGATCACTTAAATTATGTTTATGGATCTCATTGTAGATGATTTATTCAAAAACTCATATATATCTCTTAGCAGGGAATTTGTAGTTGATCTTGTTGGGGAACCAGGAAATGTCCATGGTCCGGATTCCTCAATCAATGGTGGTGTATTTTCTTCAGTGCCTTCACCATTTCAGATATCACATCTCAAAGAATATCAACAATCTGAGCTGTCTAATGAAGTAGATCTACAGCTACTGAACTCAAAGTACATTTGTGGTGGTGAAAATCCTTTTTTATCAGGTTTGTTAGAATTAATTACCTTTGATCATTTCATTTGAGTGCTATATCATGATAATTGAAGGCCAAAATGAATGACATGATGTTGAGTTTGAATTTTTTTAGCGCCATAGAAGTGATGCCATGGGATGTTTTAGGCTCAAAATGATAGGCGCTGATAGGTGCAGTACCAATAACGAATTAAATGATTCTATCAGTGGGTTTCCATCCAATTTTAAGACACTTCATAATTATTACATTTGTTACACCTCAACCCCCCCTCCACATATTCTTAGATGTTAAAAATATCGATCTATTTGTAACTGAAAATTGAAAATCTTCATTCGCTAACTAACTGCAGTCTATAGCATATTTTCTGTCTCAATGAAAAATTATGATTTGCTGTGATATCATATTCATTAAACTCCTAGCTCTTTTCTCATTAAGAATCGTCTTATTTTGAGTATGGTCAAGGCAGTATATAGTAACTGAAGACATGAGAAAAAAGTGGGGAAATCTTAAAATAAGTTATCTTTTATGGTAATAAACTTTCTACAAGCTTTTGTTTTTAGGAAGGGGAAAAGAAATCTATCAGGTGAAGGATATTGACTTGCCTGGAAATTTTAGAGATGATTTGTGCAGACTAGATGTTCTTGGTGTTGCTTCCACTGGGATATCTGGAGATGGTTGTTCTAGACCTGGCGGTGACAAAATTATTGTCAAACATAATGAGGACAATGTTATATCCTCAAATGCAATTGTCTCTCTCGCAGACAGACAACCTCCTAGGGTTACCTGCTATGAGGAACAAGATCTTATGAAGGTTAAGAATGGACTTCCGGATCATGAGAAGCATCCAGCTACAGTCATTCCGAGATACTTGAATCTCGAGCCTTCTCTTGCAATGGATTGGCTTGAGATCTCATGGGATGAATTGCACATTAAGGAGCGTGTTGGTGCTGGTAATTATTCTTCTATTTAGTTAAAGAGTACTGTTGTATTATTTAAGATGCTTTAGACGCTTCTATTTTTTAACTCTGGGTTGTAAGACTTTTGTTCTTCCCTTGTACAGGTTCATTTGGGACAGTGCATCGAGCTGAATGGCATGGATCTGTAAGTGTCACATGCCCTTACGTTTTACTTTCCATACATTCCCCACCCCACCCCCACACATGACACAACCAAACAAAGGATCTACTGAGAGAAGCAATTTCGGTGCTAAATGTTGAAGTTATAATGTCTACTGTAATGTATAGTTCTGCTGTTCTTATACCTAAAAAAATAAAGGGAAAAATGCAAGATATGTATGGGTTCTTTTTGTTAGGTTCTTTTTGTTAGGTTATTGATTTATTTTGAGGTTTTGCATCTGTGGCATGTGTTTCATCAAATGGGATGAATGAATATTGTGAAATGAATTTATTTGCTTGTGTTAATTTTCCTGATGTGCTCCTCTTGATAGACGTTTCATTCCTTCATGAGGTGCTTCTATTATTTAGATGCACTAAATGGTTTTGCATTACATTGGTCTGTTGTTGTTTCTGAGTGATCAGGTGTTCAATATGTGTAATGGAATTAAACATTGCTTTTGTTGCAGGATGTTGCAGTTAAGGTTCTTACTCTCCAGGATTTTCATGATGATCAGTTTAGAGAGTTCCTCAGGGAGGTATGAATAATAGTGGATCTGAAATATGGAATTTCCTGGTCCTGGTCCTGGTCCTGGGCCTTAGCTTTACTGATATTTAGCATTTTTCAATTTTGACTAACCTTTTCTGTTATATTCTTTCAGTTTATTCTCTCAAAGTTTGATTGCAATCAAATATTTTAGAAAATGCACTTTTAATAATTGAGAGATGTACAAACTCTGTATTGAGCACTTTTTAGTGGTTATTCTTTTTTGTTTTTTTCTTTTGAGGTAGTGGGGTGGGGTTAAAGTGAAATATTTTCATGCCTTGACAACTTGGTTGCTAGAATGAGCCTAACTTTCCTGAACTGTGTTTCTTCAATATATTCATTGATTCTCTACAGTTGCTGTCAAACATTAATATCTAGTTTACATTTTTAAAGGTTGCTATTATGAAACGCGTTCGACATCCAAATCTAGTTCTCTTCATGGGCGCTGTTACAAAACGTCCACATCTATCTATTGTAACAGAGTATCTGCCGAGGTAAACAGGTTTCATAGATCCTATAAAACAAATTGAACCATGTAATATGAAGTGACACAATGTGTATGTTAATCTTTGTATCTGAAATTATGTATAACAGAGGTAGTCTATACAGACTGATACACAGACCAGCTGCCGGGGAAATCTTAGATCCAAGGAGACGGTTACGCATGTCTCTGGATGTGGTTCGTTTCAATTCTCATCTATCCCTCCTAACTGTATCATTTCCTCCTAATTGTTTTTGTTTTGTTTATAAATATCCTAATAAATGATGCATTCAGGCTAAGGCTATCAATTATCTTCATCGTCTTACCCCGCCTATTGTTCACTGGGACCTCAAATCACCTAATCTGTTGGTTGATAAAAATTGGAACGTAAAGGTACAATTCTCACTGATTTCTCTACAGATGTACCTCTTTAAGTCTTCATCTGAATTAGCTTCATTTCATTCATGGCTCAGGTCTGTGATTTTGGTTTGTCAAGGTTCAAAGCAAACACGTTCATTTCATCAAAGTCCGTTGCTGGAACGGTTAGAATTCTCCCTTTAAATTATTCTTCCGCACACGTGTGTGAACATAAAAATGTAAGTTTTGTTAGATTTCTTGGCACGATGACATAAGAAGTGAAAACCATCTTTTTTCCCAATCCATAAGTTTGAGAACTCGTACAAGTCCTTTTCTAAACCAAAAGAAAGATAATTAAAAAGAAAACACATGTGCATAGAATTTAGCCCCCGTTTGACACCCTTTAATTTCTATTTCTCTTTCTCTTTCTCTTTCTCATTCTCATTCTTCATTTCAACCACACATTCTCCAAATAAAATAATATTACACACAAATCAAAAACTTTTCATCACTTTTCTACCACACATTCTCACATCAATCACTATTCCAAAATTTTTATTCACCTAAAAATAGGTTTCAAACAGGGGCTTAGTTTGGTGGGCAAAAGTTATTAATCATTCAAGACAGAAAATAGCGAATAGATGTCTGAAATTTTTGAGTTATCTGTCTCAAGAATTTTCTNGCACATGTTTGACACCCATTAATTTCTCTTTCTCTTTCTCTTTCTCATTCTCATTCTTCATTTCAACCACACATTCTCCAAATAAAATAATATTACACACAAATCAAAAACTTTTCATCACTTTTCTACCACACATTCTCACATCAATCACTATTCCAAAATTTTTATTCACCTAAAAATAGGTTTCAAACAGGGGCTTAGTTTGGTGGGCAAAAGTTATTAATCATTCAAGACAGAAAATAGCGAATAGATGTCTGAAATTTTTGAGTTATCTGTCTCAAGAATTTTCTGGACCATGCATGACCCGAGACAAATGTTTTACTAGATAAAGCTTCACTTTTGGGAAGCTACAGTTGTAGTTATTTTCCACAAGTTCATGAAATGGTAAGCTTTGGAAGAACCACATTAGCATATGGGGAGTAACATTGATAAAAATATTTTTGCTGACTGACGTAGGAACAGAACTTAGTAGACAATGAAACTAAGTACCATTCTGTCTTATGAACTTTGTTTTATAAACTACCTTGAAACATCCCCGGACAGAATAAATACTTCCAAACAAGTTTAAAATGATAAAAGAAAACCTTAGAAAAATAATGACGAAATGTCATAACCTCAATGGAGGAAACAATGAATATATAAGCATTCGCTATGATAACGAGAAGACAAAAATATGTATATTCGAATAGTTGCCAAAGGTAAACGACAAGATTTGAGATCTATATTTTGATAAACTATATTAGTAAGGTACATTGCTATAGTAGTTGAGACTTTTGAGTTGATCTTTGAAATGTTATCGTGACTGAATTTCGATTCCATGTCCTTGCCAATTTTATCCATAATTCATTGTAACTATAGTTATCATGCTTATGCAACCAGTGAAACAGAAGTTATCTCTGATTCATGACTGCATTATAAATTGAAATAGGAGTTTCATATGTCATGGAAAGTCAGTATTTCAATCAAATGATACAAATCTCAGGTCGAACATATTCTTTTTGCAGTGTATCAATCAGCAATAACTCTTTTCCTTTTCATTTCAGCCCGAGTGGATGGCCCCTGAATTTCTTCGTGGAGAGCCCTCTAACGAAAAGTCTGATGTGTACAGTTTTGGGGTGATTTTATGGGAGCTTGTGACCATGCAACAGCCTTGGAGTGGACTTAGCCCCGCACAGGTTCATTCCAATGTCATTCTGATATACTGTTTTGCCTCGTATTTTTTTTTTGGATTGATGGTATTTCTTGACGGTTTAAAAATTATAAACCACAAAGATAATAACATGATTTTTTCGATCTTTCAGGTGGTTGGAGCAGTTGCCTTTCAGAATAGAAGGCTTGCAATTCCTCCGAACACGTCTCCAATACTGATATCCTTGATGGAGTCTTGCTGGGCCGAGTGAGATTTCTGTTGCCATTTGGAGCCATTATTTTTCTTTCTAAATTCTTCGACCAAAAACTCGAGTAAATTCTGTAAGGTACTAGGTCTTAGTTAACTTTAAAAAATAAAATGGGAAAAAAAAATTCAAAAGTTAGAATCCATCTAATTAATTGTATGCTTTTTATTTTGGTGGTCAGAAAATTCATCAATGCACGGATGAAACCACTACGTGCTTGAATTCCTTTGATATTTCACTTGAACTTTGTTTTGGAGCATTATTAAGTTGGTAAATGCGTATGTTATGTATTTATTTTCGTGGAATGATTATTACTCGATAATTTGTCTGATGATTTCTTCTTTTGCCTTCAGTGATCCAGCACGACGCCCTACTTTTGCTAGTATAATGGAGACATTGAAGAAGTTGCTCAAGTCCCCATTGCAATTAACACAAATGGGCGGGACATGAAGCACCATATCCGGTAGGCTGAGATGGTTCTTTTATACTATTTCTCTCTATGTTTTGGAGAGTCAAATAAAGAGTTGTCAAAACATTGTTGCAAAAAATAATATAAAAATAAAATCGATATTTAATTTTTGCGAATAACATCGGAGTCGCAGGTTCGAGAAAATGTCTGCAGCTTCTTTTTTCGATTTCAAAAACAAATTATTGTAATTGATATGGGTTAAGGATGTTTTAAGATTTAAGATGCCATCTGCTAAGTTATCATATGGAAAATCTTGTATCCTGAACCAGTTAGAGATACTCTAAAAGTATTTTCAAGGGACTTTTTACTTTTAAATATATTTTAATCATATCTTTTAAATTTGCTTGCAGGTTTTATCTGATTTGTACTATTCTGCCTCTAAATCTTTTACTATTGAAAGACCAGACGATTTTCACCCAAAAAATTGTTAGTTGATCAAAAGTCGGCTTCAGATCATAATTTGATCAATTTTGCAAAATGGTAAATAACCTTTTACTGATTAGAAAGGACAATTTGCACAGGAAGTTCCACGCTTTTAAAAAAATTTGCAATGGAGGTCCTAAATCTTTAATCAAAAGATTTCAATCCAAATATTCATCTTCCTTTATCCATCCAACCACCCACTTATTGGTGAGTGGGGGAGCCTCCGCGGCCACTATCGTCTTCAACTTAGGTTGGTTTTGAAGAGATTTATTTGGTGGTGGCGGCTATCTCATCTACAAATGGGTGAGGTGGCGAGTGGATTCAGTGTTAGGCTTTGGGGTTAGGTAGTTGTGTGGATCCAAAAAATAATATTTTCATCAACTGGCATTTTATGAAAATCGTTGAATGTCCTTTTGGTGCACATTTACTGAAGAATTTTGGGGCCTCATACGCAAAAGGTTTTAGGACTTCCAATGCAAATTATCTTTTTTCCTTTTTTATTTTAATTAAAAAGGTTAAAAAACCATTTCACCCATCTTTTTTTTTAATTATTTTTTTTCGTTCTCATTCATCTACTCATTTTTAACAACACATTTTTCAATAAAATAATATTTTCTATCACATCAAAAACTTTTCATTTTTTTTCAACCACACATTTCCTATCACATCAAACAAAAAATGCATTTTTAGACTCAAAATGTGTATCAAACAGGAGCTAAAATGATCAAACTTTTCGGCTAATGAATTTTTTGATGGAAATCATCGACAGGCTCTTCTAACGCACAAGTTTGAAAGGTTTGAAATAGAGCGGTTACAAATCAAATGTTTGAATAAGATTTTCAAAAAATTGAAAATTTTGGTATCGTGACTATGGTCCCTTAATAAAAGTATTGCAATTAATTTATTTTGTTATGATGTCATGGGAAAACTTAAATACTAAAATTTATATTATTTTGAAAATATAGACCGATACAAATATTATTGTCGTCTAATAA
>CAIGRH010065591.1:0-13387 GCA_903798295.1 Fraxinus nigra
AAAGATCTAATCTATTATTAGTTAGATATATAAAATTTTAAAGTTAATTTATACCTTAATTTCTTTTAAATTTCGCTAATTCTACGAGTTTTAGGACTTCTCATTATTAAGAAGTTTTTCAAAATCAATCAATATTTGCTAATTTAATAAATAATTTATTAACAGGTTTAATAAAGTTAATTTTTATTATAGTTTTAAAATATAATTTTTTAGTTTAAATATTTTAAGGACTTAATTGCAATCTTTTTATATTCTAATAACTTGGCTGAAGTTTTTATATTAAGGGTATATTAGGTAGTTTATATTGGTCAAAAGTCAAAGAGGAAATATAACCTTTTCTTTGGGTCATTTTTATGTATTTCCCGTAAAAGGGGATGACTTGCGCTTTTAAAAATGTTTAGAACTTTCACTGTAATTTTTTCTATATCTTTTTCTTTTTCTGTTTATTTGAAGAGGAAGAAAATCTTATCATTTCACATTACCTTGGCAGCCAAATTGGACGGATTCTATCAACATGGATGCACTATTCCTATTTCATCAAATGTTGGGATATCTATTGCCATTTTAAATGTTGAGGGTAGATTTGCAATATTTCTCAAAAGTTGAGAACCAAATATTCAATATTTTATAATTAGATTTGAGTAATGTCACTTACAACAGTTGCTCACTACCGTAGTCACCTTACATGATATACATACGACGATTAATGATTTGATACATTGATGTGATAGTTTTTATTACCTCATATATTAAATCATTAACCGTCACATGTATGTCACATAAGGCGACTAAAGTAGTGAGTAACTGCAAGTAACATTTCTACAATTATAAAAATTAATTTATAAAGGGAGAGTAACACTAGCTATGTTATTGGTTGGTGGAAACCACCGCGAAGAAAGTCGTTGATTTGGCTACCACGCGGGAGGCTCATAGTACAAAGAATGAGGAGGTTTGGGGAGACTTTTCTTTAAACTATTGACATTTTAATTTGTGACAGTGATTTATTTTGCATTAAAACTAACATGGCAACAAAATTGAAACGATGAGGAAGACTCCGGTTACAAAAAAATTGGATGAGGACCAATTTGATACAAATGCTAAAATTTAGAGGCCACTGCAATTTTCCCTAATAAATTTGTGCCCTTGTTTAGCTCCCATTTTTTCAAAAACTCATTTTCAATCACGTATTCTCCTATAAAATAATATTACACGTAAATCCCAAAAAAAATAAAAAATAAAAAATTTAACCACATATCTCCAATAAAAACACTATTCCAAAATGTATTTTGATTCAAAAATGGGGCTCAAACAAATGCAATTTAATATAAGATCATATGGTGGTCATTTTCTTCAATAATACATAAAAAAGAACAACAAAAAATGCACCATCTAAACAATTAGACAATAAAAGGAAATGAAAAAGTTTATTATACTTCACAGAATTGTACTAATTATTTTTATATAAGTAAAACTTACAAAATGTAATGTTTAAATTGAAGTCTACAAATAATGCGAACAATCGTAATTATTTTTATTAGTCGATAGCTCTTCTTTACAGTTAACATTTGAGAAATATTGAAACGCAAGTACGATCATGTCGACATTTCCCTCACTTACCCGTATTTATCAATGTTGTAAAAATCGGTCTGGCCGGTTCAACCAGAAAAACAATGAACCGGCCACTAATTCGGTATGATACTTATATTAACCGGAAAATGAAAACCCAGTTAATAAACCATCAACCCATCCGGTTTAACCATGAAGCTGAAATCCAACCACAATTTTTCGATTAATATTTTTTTTTTTTTTGTACAAAAAAATTTAACTATCTAAATGTGATGTTGGACAACTAACTTTGGAGTTTGAAGAAGTGGTGGACAGAAAATTAGCAAAAAAAAGACCGCGTCGGGGCAATTTTGTCATTTGACGCGACAGTGTCGGAATGGCCTGAAATTTGACAGGCTGATTGGAAACGGCCCGAAAAATTGGACTTAGGACAAAGCCCAAGATCTCGGAATTTTAGCCAAATTCCTTCATTTAGACCTTCGAATAATTAATTTCCGTATTTCCCGTTTTGAATTTTCGCTATTTTTGGAATGTTTTACTATTTTATGCTTTTAGGATTTCTTGTAACACATATTTAAAGACTTTTGAATGATTTTCCGTGAGGATGAATTGAATACAAATTTCGTTTTTTTTGGTGAATTTCAGTTTTCTTATTTTCAATATTTACGTTGTTAAATCTGTTACTTCCGTTCTGCGTCAAAATGGGCCACCTATTGTAATAGAAGGAAGAAGATTCTTCTTTCAATATTTTAGTAATCTTTCGATGTGAGATACTAGCTACTTNTTAGCCAAATTCCTTCATTTAGGCCTTCGAATAATTAATTTCCGTATTTCCCGTCTTAAGTTTTCGCTATTTTTGGAATGTTTTACTATTTTATGCTTTTAGGATTTCTTGTAACACATATTTAAAGACTTTTGAATGATTTTCCGTGAGAATGAATTGAATACAAATTTCGTTTTTTTTGGTGAATTTCAGTTTTCTTATTTTCAATATTTACGTTGTTAAATCTGTTACTTCCGTTCTGCGTCAAAATGGGCCACCTATTGTAATAGAAGGAAGAAGATTCTTCTTTCAATATTTTAGTAATCTTTCGATGTGAGATACTAGCTACTTTTTAAAGGAGACTCACCTCACCTTTCAATCAATAAGTCTAATTTTAGTGGATGCGCGATTCGCCTCCACCAGGCATTGACTCCTATTTTTCAAAGCAAAAACTTACTTTGACTTACCCCCGATTTCGCCAAATAGAAATGGAGCATTAATTTCTTTCATCATTCCACTTTGGCCACCCCTTTGTCTAGACAAGAAAGAAAATTAATAGAGAAGAAAAATTATTTATATAAAATATTAACAAAATCCGAGTAGAAGGGGGAATAGAAGCGAAAACTATTGATTCGGGTTATTTTAATGTGTACATACAAATTGTATTAAATAGAATAATGTTATTCAGCACCACTGATGTCAAGCATCAGTTTAGGTGGCATTTTTACAACACTAAAATGATAAATTCACCTAAATGTAATTTCATATGATTAATTTAATGAAACATATCAAGTGTGACCACATAAATCGATACTTTAGCATAATTGGTGCTAGATATAATTATTCATTTAAATATTAACAACACTTCCGAGTGTTTAGCCCATTTTCTGTAGAGATTAAAATTTGATTTTTAGCAATTTTTTATAAGCGTTAGTGAAATGTGTAATTGAAAAATTGTGGGTTCCATAAAATATGTAGTTAAAATTAATTATTGACTTTGATTTTGATTAAAATTTCTATCAAATAGGAGCTTGATATGTTTTATAAACTCACTAGGGACCCGTATAGCATGGCTTACTTTTAGAAGAGGTTTTGTTTGAAAACTGATTTTTCAAAGTACTTCGTATTCTAAAAGTGTTTTTAGAGAAAGACATGTTGGATCAGCTTTCTCTGAAAACTCTTATAATTGACAGCAAAAACGCTTTCATAAAATTAGTCAAATGGATCCGAAATTTGCTTTTGGATCTCGAATACATTTTCAAAATTGACGTCCACACAGCTCATCCAACTAGATGAGCATATGAAATCAGTCTTCTACTATAAATTTCTCTCTTCAAGTCATGATATTTACATTAGATACAAGTCAAATTGACATTAAAATATTAATTAATTTGACGTCTAAAAATGAAAATGTAATCAGATTATTAATAATTCAATTCTGTCCTTGACTCGTTATTTTGAACTTTCTATTTAATATTTTTAAATACGAATGACACTTTACAAAGTTTGTCACGAATATTTCGTAACAATATCCATAACACATACACACACATCAGTGAAGAACGACTAAAAATAAGTCGGAAAAAGTGACATCATAATTGAAATTAAAATATAAAAATTCGTTTACTGCCCCCGTTCGGTAGGGATTAAAATCCAATTAAAATTAAAAATATGGCCGTTGTTGGATGTCACTCGTCTAATAAAAGTCAACAATAACGGCTAATTTTTCAATTTTAATCCGATTTTAATCTCTACCGATTTTAGCTTCTTAGTTTGAAATCTATTTTAACAGTTTTTCAACGTTTAAAGATGTGCTGAAAATACGGTTCCAAGAACCTGTATAAAAACATAGTTCGAAAATAAATCGAAAGACTTGACATTAAAATCAGAATTAAATAATATAATTATTAAGGGTTCTATTTGGTTAAAATAAAAATCATATTTTTAGTTAATTTTAACAAAATTAGTTGATGAAACGTGTGGTTAAAAAATTGATAAACCCTTAAAATTTATGATTAAATTAATAACTTAAATTTTAATCAATTTTTGGGGCGAGGCTAGGGATGGTTAAAAAGCTCGACGGCTCGGGCTCGGCTCAGAAAAAGCCCGAGCCTAGCCCGGCCCAACTCGTATTTTAAAAAAATAATAATAATAATAAAAGCAGCCTGCCTACATATTTATTAAACAAAAATAATAATAATAAAAATAAACTAAAGCTGCTTGGGCTGCTTTAGTAGTTGCCTGCGCAGGCAGCTGTATAAGCAGCTTATACTGCTGCATGGGCAGCTCAGGCAGCTATTTAAAAAAAAAAAACGAGCCGGCTCTGCTCGAGCCTCATTTTTTTTGGACGGACTCGGCTCAGGACCAAAAAAAATTGATCTAAAAAAGCTCGAGTTGAGCCCGTGCTTTTTTTCTTCAACTCGTGCTTGGTTCGACTCGACTCATTGATATAGTTAAGCGAGACTAGCTAGTCAACGATAGCACTATGCTAAAGACCATAAACTGAAAGTCTACGCACAAGTCATCCATGGAATGGCCCACCTCCTTGTCCTAGCATTAAACTTGGCATCATAATCTGATGTTAGGCATTTACTGGACCCACCAGATTTGATTTGTATCAATCAGCTAAACAGGATAGGCAGTAACCATGAAGCTTCTTTCGACGTTGGAGGAAGGTTACTAGCTAGGAATCACCACCAATCCACTCAACTCTCAGCAATATATACAGACAATGGTCATGCACATTCTTCAGTTGATAATTCAGCATGACTCACTATTATCCCAGCTTCGAGCTATCGGATTTTCTCGAGTTGAATGACTGGTTTAATGAGGAACATCAAGTTTTTGGCCGTCAGAATCTGAACTATGCAGCAGATGAAGTTTTTAACTCAAGTGGAATAAGCAGCAGCAGCAGCCACCAAGAAGTACCAGGCAATAGTAAGCAAGTTATTAATGAATACTGATTTATTGATATTCTGATGAAAAAATGCATGCATCTATACTAATTTTGTTAAGATTTGAGGTTCCATTTTAAAAGCTCAAGCTTAAGAGGAGTAGTCCAAACTCTTATAAATTGGTCTATGTTTTCATCTTTATTCGATGTGAGATTTTATCTCTTATCATGCTCCGTAAGATGGTGACTCGTTTGAATAGATCAATTTTGAAATCCGTATGCTCAATTTTTTTATTTTTTTGGTGAGTTTTATTCGAATCGAATTGCTCGTTGGAGTTTAATGGACTCTGATACAATATGAAGATTTGAGATTCCATCTTAAAATGTTAATCTTATTAAGAGGAGTAGTTCAAACTTTTATAAATTTGTGTACGCTTTCATCTTTATTCGATGTGAGATTTTATTCTTTAACAAATTTCTTGTTTTCTTATATAATCAGGAGATGGTGGGAGTGGTAGGGAGAAGAAAGAAATCACAGAGAAAGTTGCTTTTAAAACCAAGTCAGAGGTTGAGATACTAGATGATGGCTTCAAGTGGAGAAAGTATGGGAAAAAGATGGTTAAAAACAGCCCAAATCCAAGGTACAAGGTTTTAGTCTTTTATTTGCATACTATTCATTTAAATTATCATCAACTTCTTGTCCTGTTGATATATTTTGACATATCGATACATAACTTCTTTTGTTAAATGGGAAGATGACGATAAACTTTTTAACACGTCGTTATATTTTACTTCAGACGTTTTTTTTCATTTGATAAGAAGATGTGATTTTTAGATACGTCCAAAATATATTAAGAGGATGACACCGAGTTTGGGACAATAGATCTAAATCCTAAGATGAACAAGGAAATAGCGATGAAGTGCGTGGGAGTTCACGGAAAACCCCAAATTTGAAAGTTCAATCTACTAAAAATTTCTTATCTAGTTATGTCAATACAGCCAACAATAAAACTCAATTGCTCGTCAATTCCTAGTGCTTCGATTCTCAAATTGGATATGTGAAAATTTGTACAATACTAGATATAGGATAAAATTTTAATTTATTTTGTGTTTAATGTTCAATTTACCTGGAAATAATAAGTGACCTTTCGGTTTTCATGTCTCAATTACCTTTAATTTGTACCTTTTAGCAACATGGATGACCCAAAAAAGTAACAATATCTAGCATATGTACATGTGGTTGAGGACCAGTGTCTACAATTGTAATAACTTTATTTAATATAGAATAATGTTTATATATATATGATTAAGAAACTTTTTAAAATTAAAACCAAATATTTTTGTTTAAATTTATGTATTTAACATATTCCGACGGAATAGAAAATTTATGTTAAGAAGGAAAATTTTCTAGTACCCTCCGAGTATGGAGTACTAGTACTAGAAAATTTATGCTAAGAGCCCGTTTGATACCGATTAAAATACATTATCAATTTTTTTAATGAATTGTATAATTCAGTGTTGTTCAGACCACACACACATAGAATTCAAACTCATGAATTAAATTGTAATGTACAGGAACTACTATAAATGCTCAGTGGAAGGATGTCCGGTAAAGAAGAGAGTTGAAAGAGACATCGAAGATCGAAGGTATGTGTTAACAACTTACCATGGCATCCACAACCACCGAGACCTCAGCTATGATTTCAAAACCAATCTAAGAAATTAATTTTCTAATATTGTATCTGTTAGTTGTACAAGAAATGTTGCTGATAGAATCAGCGTCTAAGATTTTATCATATTTAGTATGCAATATTGGGTAGAAGTCGATGATATAATAAAACAAGAATTTGGCCTTTTCTTCTTCCTTAGGACGTGTTCGATAAAGATTAAAATCGGATTAAAATTGAAAAACTAGCTGTTATTGTTAACTTTTATTAAACGAGTGAAACTCAATAACGATTATATTTTCAATTTTAATTGGATTTTAAGTCGTATCGAACAAACCCTTAATGCTAAGTGCCCATTTGGCAGACCTTCTGCATTTGTTTATCCTTCTTATAGAAAAGCTTTTTCGTGAAGTTATCTTAGGTCAACTTCATCTAAAATTTCTTCTAACCAAACATAGCAGTTCCAGAAAATTATCAAAATATGCTCAAAAGCAAGTTCTTAATCTGGAAATGAGCTTTTGGCTTTTCAAAGTCTGCCTACTGACTTTTAAGTACTATCCAATTACACCCACCAACATGTAATCAAGTATGTTCCATCAAATAATGCAAATATGCAATCACAGTACAAAATTTAAAAAGTTCATCATCTGATCTACTCCACAAATTATCATTGCATTCTTCATCTTCCAATGCTATTTCATTCAATGAAAGCATCACGTAGTTGAAATAACAGGACGTGACATACCTCACAGAACAGTTTGATCGGAGGCATGATAAGCAATTCAATTGACTAAATACCCCTGATTCTCGGAGGACCACTTCCCCGAGGCACCTATCCCTACTTCAGATATCTAAAGATTTACATTAGAAGAAATCCAAATGATTTGCGAGAGACGGCAAGAGAAACTCCAGTTTAATGAAGCTGTAATCCGTGTTGAAGATGGAAGGGCTATACTGAAACGAAAGAAAAATACAACCTATGATAGTATATAAAGCATGAGATCGAGAAATAGTTCTGTCAGGTCCTCCGCTTAATCTTTCTTTGAGCTTTCAAATCGACCACAACTATGCTAATGTTATCCTTGCTGCCTTTCTGAAGAGCACGGTTCGACAGGTACTCAGCAGCAGCTTGAGCTGCAGGATCAATTCCTTCACCCCTTTCTAAGGGAAGTGTTGCGCCATTATTTTTATGCCAGACTAGAATCCTTTTGCGAGCCATATCACAAACCTCCTCGTTTGTCATGACATCCCATAAGCCATCACTAGCCAGAATAAGACATTCATCTTCTCTAGTTCGAGGAATGAACATTACTTCGGGATCCGGAATAATCCAAGGTTTCAAATATCTGTCTCCTGCAACATTCAAGAACGATAAGGCATCAGAAAATTCAATTTACTATCAAAACAAGCATCGTAACTTGTAAGAAATAGCCGTGCTTGCAAGTTCTTTTTTTGTTAGGGCAAAATGTCCTGTTTCTGTTATATATTAAAAAATAAAATAAAAAAATAAAAAATAAAGCCTCTATTCTCATGTAAAAGGCTGCCTTCTTTAAACTAGCCAAACTGACACCAACCCCAATCAATGTCAACCCTAATTTTTCTCTATTATCAATCCCTTCCGCTTCAGATCTGAACTTTTTGCAATTCAGGCCTTTAATCTTGTTGCACAGATTCCTTGATATATCATCTTCACAAAGAGGTTCACAAGCTTCTCACCTAACACAAAAAATGTTCTTAACATGGAAGGCCTTCTCCAAAATGTACCTTCAATTTAGGCCATTCTAGGTAAAAAAAATTTATCACCACACAAAAAGAGGAAAAAAAAAAAAGGACAGGACTCCATAATTCTAACGAGGTATTTAGGGTCTTTCCTGTCTTCGACAAAAGAAACCAGAACATCTCTCAACGGTAGAATTTTTCCAAGTGCTGTTCAATATGGAACACAAGATGTCTACCACTTGATTCTAGCAAGGCTCCAATTAGAAGTGACTATTTACATTAAAGATAGTGAAGGAGTGCTCAATACTAGGCTTCTTAATATATGGCATAAAAAGGAAGAAGAAGAAAAAGGATTTTCACAACAGTCTCTATGAACAACAAGTACGAGGAAGCTCAACAAATTTTGTGCACCGATCTCACAAATTAAAAGCAAATGGATGGTAAATAAAATCAAGCAGCCACCACTCTTACAAGTCCAACAAATCAAGGACAACGTACAACAATACAGACCTTTCCTTTCAAATGCAAAAAGAAAAATACAAGAAAGCTTTGGTTTCTCAAAGTCACTGCAATTTTGAGGTTAACAATAAACAACCTAAATCAGTGCTTAATGTCTTAGTTACCTTCGTATACTTTTGGCTCATCTATGCCGTTACGTAGCATAACAAACCCAACCCCTAGAGGAGATTTGTTTCACTTTATAACCATACCAACATAGAATTAGAGTTCCCGAAACAGATTTAGACATCCGGGACAAAGAGTCATGTCAGTCAAACAAATTATTATATTTATCGCCCCAGACCCATACAAATTAGCACGTCAAGTTTATGAGCACCTACTTCATGGGTAATAGGGTGCTATGGCAGTGTCTATCCTGGTAATGAACACGACGATTTAAATACCAGAGGATATTTTATTTGAAAACAGATATGATACGTATATTTATGAAATCCGCAAAAGAATAATACAATGGGAAAGACAAACTTTTAAGGTGGTATGAAAACAAAAGAGGCAAAATGCGAAAGAGAGAAAATGAAGGCTTGGAAGCACATACCAATAGACCTCGACATTGCAAGGACCCCAAAAACACGATGTCCATTCCACTGAATTACTTTGCCGCCAGCTGCTTCAATTCTGGCATATTCATCTTCCCGATTTGGCTAATAGATGGAAGAGAACGAAATTAGCTAGAGCTGGATAAAGATAGTGCAACACACTAGGCACAATGAACATTTTTTTGTTTATTCCTTCTTTAATATTGCTCAAGAGTGTCTAATTCAGTATAACAAACATCTTATTATGGCATGTTTAGGCCCCGTTCGGTAGGGATTAAAATCCAATTAAAATTGAAAATATAGTCGTTATTGGCTCCCACTCGTCTAACAAAAGTTAACAATAACGGCTAGTTTTTCAATTTTAGACTGATTTTAATCCCTATTGAACGGGCCCTTAGTAAGTTGGACTGAATAGAATAAAAAAATATTAAAGAAGAGAGACAATTCAAAATTTAGTAATTGTTGTGTGCTGCTGAATCCAAACTACCAATTACCAAACATGCCATGACACAATACAGATTAAAATTACATTCTTAGTTTATGATCCACAGATAGCGCCATAGGTTCTTTACCTATGGTACTACCAATTACTAAACATTCCATGACGTTATAGAGATTGAAATTGCATTCTTACTTTATGATCCACAGATAGCGCCATGGGTTCTTTACCACGGCATAGGACAGCCCTTGAATCACCACAATTAGCAACTACGATGTGCGACGAACAAACTATGGCAACAACAGCAGTCGATCCAACAGTTTCTGGAGCAACAGGTTCAAGACTAGCTTTCCCTCCAATCTCATCATCAACCTTGAGAAAACATTTAGTTAATGCTCTTCTCCATTGTTCTTCACAATTATCCTTACTATTTCCATCATTCAGATTGGCCATAATAGCTTCCAACTCCTCAGCCAAAGCAGAATGAATGCGATCCCGACAATAATTTGCAACCTGAACATAAGATTTTAAGCAATATATCTCATACAACCGTTTTACATCAAACAGCTTTGGATAAGCTAAAAAGGCTACTTTTAAGTAACTCTTTTTTGCCAAACATGTTGGTATAAGTTACATTTTCTTAAAAAAAAATCCAGTACAAAATCTATCTTTGTTTTTACAGTGACTTAGTTAATTTTTTTAGCTTGCCAAACATGTTGGAAGTATTGCAACAGGGGTGTGTGCTGGGAAGAGAGGTACCTGAGAGCCTCCATGACCATCGTAGACTCCAAAAAAGTGGGTCGTTAAATGACTTAACGGCTGAGTCATTCCATCAAGTGCATGATCACCAATTAGCATTTGCAGGGGAACTTTCAGTAACCTGGGCACAGTCGCAACTGCATCTTCCATTTCTGGTCTTCGACCACAAATAGACGTGAGTCCCCAGAGAGGTACATAATCGACCTCAAAAACGCTGTGGCTCGCTCTTCCACTTGACCCTTTCTCCAACTGAACAACGACTGTAGAAGACTTTGAGTTTGCACCATCTACAATATTTTTTCCTTCATCTACCGCCAGAGATAGAGAATCAACCACAATCCCACTAACAATTGGCTCTCCCAAATCTCTGGTTTTTGCAATAGAATCAATATCTACGAAACTTGGTATTCCTGTTTCAGAATTGATCTCAAAACCCAATAGTTCATCACCGCATATGCTACTAGTATCACTCACCACAGATAAAGAACACGAGCTATCAAGAACTTGATCGCCCTCCAATGATGAGGAACCATCCTCTTCCCTTTTCCCGACTACAACATCAGTTGCAAGCCAGTTGTTTTCATCTTCAGACATGATAACCAACCTGGAAGCCCCTTCACTCCGATTATCTTCAGGCCCCGAGAACCCTGTAAAATTACTAACTTCACTTCCTGAATCACCAAAACTACAAACATCATTTTCACCATCTACGGAGTTAGCCAAACTTTGAGTCTCGGAATCCATGTACACGCTTGCTGTGTCAGCCATCATCGGCAACTCTGTAACATCCATACAACTTTCTACACTAGCGGTGTCACAGATCAATTTACCTAAGATAAATGGCACAGCAACCGTTGGATGCATCTCCCCCATCAAAATCACTATCTAAGCAATAGAAGTTGCTCTCCTGCACCTCAAAAATTATACAACCTGCCATTGTTAAACTAATTCATTAGCTTCCCTATCAATCAATAAACCAGTTTCTTCACTTTCAAGGTTGATTGAGGAGAGGGGGTTCGGGGTGAGGTGGTCTCGTTCAGCTATGGATGCTTTAAATAGAAATGGGTAGTCAGACCTGGTGACTGAAAATAAAACACCAACTACCACTTCCACAAAAAACTCTCCATATACAGAAAGGTGAAACTGATTTGTTTGAACCTTATCTTAATTTCTTATTCTCTGGATACTTCTGTATCTACCTCCATCAATTACCATGAAAAAAGGAAAAAGGAAAAAAATAAAAATAAAAATCCAGAAGATCCTTCAAATCCACTCAATTTACGCAAACAACACACAAAAAGCAAAACAAGAAATCGATCTCAGCACTTGATCGTTAAAGAACAGAAGGGTTCATGTGAAAGAACCTGGTAAAGGCAAAGAAAAGTTACATGAATCACAGGGAAAATTGAAAAGGATAGAACCCCTTTTGGAAATAAAAATCGAGTAACCTGGATCTGAGGCAATCCATGTCAACCCTTCTTGAAATCTTGAGTTGAGCCCATCTTTTTCTATTGTAACTCTCTCTTTCAACCAATAAATTGCTTAACTTGTTCAGTATAAAGTCAAGAAACAGTAATAATAATAATAATTAATAATCAAATAAAAGTTAAAAGACTTTGAAAAGAGTAACTACAGCTACTACCTAATTTTTTTTTCTTTCACCGTCAGACTTCATTACAATTCAGACCCACCTTCACTTTTTCAACATCTGTTGGAAACAGAGGGAAAATACTGAAGAAAGAAGAAAAACAAATAAAGGAACATTTTGTAAATATTATAAACAGCATCTTTGGCATAAGCAACTTTTCTCCATGATATACTTTTTAAGTAAAAAGTACTTATTTTTAACATCATTATTAAAAATTTATTTGTTTAGGAAAGAAGATTAGATAGCTTTGCCTGTAACTTTTTTACTTAATTAAGCTTAGACAAACACAGAGACGTCGCTTTCCATGACAATTACTTTTGCCCGAATCTTGGAAGATAAACAAAATGAGTGGAGACGATAGGGTGATAATAAATACTGCAATCTATTTATTAAAGAAAATATGAAAGCAATCTTGATTTTAAAAAAAATATTCTTCACTCCTTACACCATTAAAATTAAACCTTTCATTTTCTTTTTCTTTATTTCTGTCTTTATCTCTGGATTTTCTTTATTTCTCTAACATCTCTTTCATTATTTTCTATTATTACGTCGTATCATTTTCCTATTGAGTGGGCATTTCAAAGAAGTATTCCAAGAGAGGTCAACACAGAATTATATAAAACAATATATTATTTGATAAAGTTACACCATTATAAATAACATTTATTGTTAAGAGTAACAAGTTGATCTCTAATATTATTTTTAAAAAAAAGTTAATTCTCAACTTTTTATTATAACTGTGATCAAGGACGTAGTCAGGATTTCAATCTTGCTTCTTTTTTTTTTTAAACTAAGAGGATTGAAAACGACGATTTTGAATGCCAAAATAGGCAAGTTAGAGTGACTGGCCAAAAAATTTTTAACTAAGAAGATTGAAA
>CAIGRH010065624.1:0-13156 GCA_903798295.1 Fraxinus nigra
CACTTTAAATATGAATTTTTCCCTCAGAAAAAATAGAGCAACTCAACCTTTGGGCTGCTTTTTGGTTGAGACGAGCGCTTTTGGCAGGATCGGTTCTGGCCCAAAGCCACTGAGGCAGTGGTCTTGGGCCTCAAATGTATAAGGGCATCAAAAAAATTTTAAAGCCGAAACAACTATTCCTTATGAAATGTGCTACTAATATAAATTTTACTACCCACCTTTTTTTATTCTAAAAGTACATTTAATTGTAAGGGAAAATAAATAATTTAAAAAAAGAAAAATAACATAAATTAGCTTGATTATTACAACATTTCAAGACTAATTAACCGCAGTTTAAGGAATTAAAAAATTTAGAATTTCAAGAAAACTAATTAGTTACAATAAAATATTTTGTCTTGTTTTATATAATAAGTATTATATATGATCTATAAATTTTTTTGTATTATATCATAAATATTTTAATTTAATGGGTAAATATGATTTTCTTTTTTGAACATGAAAATTGATTGTCGAACGAATCAAATGATGAGTGAGTATCATAGGTCTAATGTTTCCATCATGAAAAATTATTTAACTTGACCACGTTTGATGTTAATACGCTCGTAAAAAATTATGTGTAGGAACTCATGATAACTTTTCATCCAGGCGTCAAAATTTAGAAGGCCGGCCTGGCTTTTGGCAAATAAAGAGCAGTTGAAAATAGTTATAAATACTGTATTCTTCTTTCTTTAGTTATTGAAACCATACTCGTGTGTTAATAGACACGATTTTTTAGCATATTACACTATAAAACGCTAGAAGACGCCATCTCTTATGGGAGGGACCATAGCTGGTTGATCCAGCTTATTTTAGCTAATTAATTGCATGTACTCTGTGCCCTGTGGACCTCTCTCTATTCAGATGAATCCACATATACATATACATATAACACGCGTACAAGCACTCACGTGTCGAGTTATTGTGCTGCATGATCCATGATTCACACACACCTAACTGAGAGGTTACAATAGTTGGCCATAGCTCAAAGCCCACTTAGCGAGTACCCATAAAAACGCAATATGTGGGCATTGGCTAGGGTCTCTCGCTACAACTTCCCATAGAGATGGCTCAGAGCAATTCTGTAGCCCTCTGTTTCTTTATCATGCTATTCACTTCTGCTTGATTTTAATGAATGTATGCTTTGAAATTCATCTTCTTGGAAGAAGAGGGCTTCTTATCAACCAAATTTTACATTAGCTTTAGATGCTTTGTATTGTGAGGAGGAACATTGGGATAATGGAGAAGTTGAAAACAGAGATAATAAACGTTTCACAGAAGAAGAGAGTGGATTTCTGATTTCATAAACTGTCAACATCCAGTGGTGTTATTGGGACGGGACTTGCTTTGGGAAGATGAAGAGTTGATCGAACTGCAGTTGTGGCTTGTCTTTCTTTGGCTGCAAAAGTAGAGGAGACTCAAGTGCCTCTCCTTTTAGACTTCCAAGTAAGTAAAATTCAAAACTGTGATGGATCTCTTTTTCTGTAAAATGGTTAGATGATTTATAAGGGAATGTTGTTGTAAATAGGTGGAAGAGTCTAAACATGTGTTTGAGGCAAAAACTATTCAAAGGATGGAGATTTTAGTACTGTCCACACTGCAGTGGAAGATGAATCCAGTGAACCCACTTCCATTTCTTGATTACATTGCAAGGAGGCTGGGAGATTCTATAAGGAAGGTAGNTCTTTCTTTGGCTGCAAAAGTAGAGGAGACTCAAGTGCCTCTCCTTTTAGACTTCCAAGTAAGTAAAATTCAAAACTGTGATGGATCTCTTTTTCTGTAAAATGGTTAGATGATTTATAAGGGATTGTTGTTGTAAATAGGTGGAAGAGTCTAAACATGTGTTTGAGGCAAAAACTATTCAAAGGATGGAGATTTTAGTACTGTCCACACTGCAGTGGAAGATGAATCCAGTGAACCCACTTCCATTTCTTGATTACATTGCAAGGAGGCTGGGAGATTCTATAAGGAAGGTAGAGGTAAAGAAAATAAGATATTGTTAGAACAAAATACAAAGAGGTACTTTGCTTTATAAACCCTTGGTGCTCCTCCAAAACTCGTAAATATCTCCACTAAGACCAACATATTCAACACGGTTGCTGAATTTAGTGGACAGATTCAAAAATATCAAAATAAATGAAAACTGCTGCAGGGTTATGTATATTGAGGTGCCTCTGTGTGCTAAAGCCAATATATACTATTTCTTTCATAACTTGAAATATGGAAATTGAAGATATCGCATACTAACCTTGAGCACAAGAAGGTGATCCTAGTAACTATTAAGAATACATTAATCAAGCATCCACTCTAGCCATACATAAATAAACTTTCTCCTTCTCAACCCAACTTTTCTGATAAAGTCATACATAAATAAAGCTATCAGCGTAACAAAAATGTCAGTCCAAATGTCCAATGTGTGGAGGAGACATACACAACAAAATGCACCAATCCAAGAATTAAAATTGCTATAAGTTGTATCCTAAAATAATAGGTATTGTTGAGAAATTCTATCTTCAAAGACCAGCAAAGACAAAATCTGATTTCCTGGCAGATGGATGTAACTATTTCCAAACTCCATAACCATATGAGAGTCAAGGTCTAATTTTGTAACTCGAAATTACATTTGATATCTATACCCAAGCCGCAGATTGCACTGTATCTAACTCGAAATTACATTTGATATCTATAACCATATGAATTATGTCCTACGCCTGCATAGAAATTAATGTAATTATAAATCATTACAATGAGGAAGCAAGAAGGATGTGCACAAGAAAATGAGAAATTTTAACATACATGCGAAGCCGCAGAGGGCAATTGGAATCTACGCAGCTGCTAAAGTGCTCAAGTACTTGTTTCAACAATGAATTACACTCCTCCTGATCACGGCTTGGTCCAGTTGCAGGCACTATATCATCCTGCGTCAAAATTTTTATTGAATGTTTAAATGCAAAATCCTCAAAAACAATAATTTTGTCTGTTCATCACATAAGCAAATATATAAAGGAAGAGATATGACAGATATCAAATGTACCTCTTTGGCCTTCTTCTCCGAATATTGGTTGGTCTTTATTGCTTCTGATGTATGTAGATGTTCAAAACAGGCCTCGCGATCTCTCTCATAGCATTTTTGACGAGTCCGTGATACTATCTTTTTGTGTAGATGATACAAGATCATCATTGTTGAATATTTAGCATTCCGAAGTGTATTAAATTGGAAGTGTTTCTCCTCGCAAAGTTTTAGAAAAGAAGATCTATCCTTAATGAAATCATTATCAAGAATGAGATCATTATCCTCTGTGTAGGCAGGTATGTTGTTCACCAAACTCTGGAGGATAAAGAAAAAAGTGCTTTCAAAACCATGAAATTTATTTGCAGTTAACTTTTGAAAGATTTGGAATTTACCTTAGAGAGTAGATGGTTTTTTCCACAAAAAAAATATTGTTTTTTAGGCGGAGGACTTTCCATTTGAAGGCACCTGAGATAGTAACAGGAGTAAGAGAAATTTCTTAATTAAATCAATGAGAGGTCTTTCCAGAAACAAAGCACAGATTGACATGGGGTATCAAAATAAAGAACAAGGTTTCTAGCCGGAAGACATGCATACCCATGTTGAACATGTCAATAATCGAAAAATAAAAAACAAAGTACAATGTCAAAGATGATATTCACCTTTCACATAAATGAAAATTCTTGCATTGCTTACAAGACCAACGACTTCCGGATAGTATTACTTCATGGCATTTTGTACAATTGAAGTGCAAGTGGAGAATGAAGAAGTTTTCCTTTGACTCTTTGATTTTCTTGCCCAGCTATCAAATAGAGAAAACAAGAAACCAAATTGCATCAGTAGATTATATCAAGCTTACTAATTTATGTACATTAATCAATGATGTTCACTAAGTTTGAATATATCTTCAGTTGGTTCCTAAGCCCAAGATCGACAAGAAAAACAAGTAAAAACATATGACAAATATCCACGATAGGTTATAACTTTTAAGTTTACCTCCATATCATGTTTCTTGTGTTGAATTGATTTTTAACCTATATAGTAAAATTGACGTACTACTCTAGGCGTGTTGATCAGTGCAGGGTGGGTTAGATCCAGGATTTTCTTTGCAATTTGCTAAGGAAATACTACGAGGCTAAATCTCTTTCCATCCAACAAAAATTCCTTCATTGAAACCTAGACACTTTACTTTCTTACCCTCAATTGTTTGGCAAGGAGTTTAATGTGGAGAGACCATATCATTCAACTCTAAGGTTTCTAAGAAATGAGACCTCAATGCATTCAAGCGTCCAACATAAATAATAAGTATATATGTGAATCCAATTATACACCAAAGGACCATAACATGAAGAGTTCTCTAAGAAATCTACCTTTTTCATCACCATTGCTTCCTTTCTTCCATTGTCTCCAATTCCTTGTTCAAGATTTCCAATCAAATCCTCGGCAACACGTGACCAATGTGCACCATCAAAATATGGTAAGCGGGCTAATGTCATTTTGACATTGCCAAAAAAATGATCATAGAAGTTGGTGCAATCCACCACTATGTTATGCTCAATTGCTTGTTTAATCATTTTATGATACCTGCACACAGAAAAATTCACTGAACAAATAAGAAAGCAAAACTTTAAGACAAATAGACTACAATTCTGAATAAGTAATCCAACTGCTGCAATGAACTCATTCAGGCTGAATTAGCACACTAATAGTTGTACAAATGTATATTGGAAAAGCTACTAACAAAAAGAGTGACGAATAGAGCATGACGAATACTTCATGTACTTGCTATATTATATTTTAACACTATGCGTGAGAAAGAGGGCAAATGGGGAGAAAGAAAGAAAAAATAAGATATATACCATTTTTGAAGCTGATTTTGATTTGGTATCATTTGCCCATTTGGATGGCAATAGAAAATGTAATCAAACCCTTTTGTAGGTGGGCACGACCATATATAGCATGTTGTAAAACCGTGATTCTTACAATAAGCAAGGTATCCAATCTGCAGTAACATAAGACAAAAAAACAGCTCAGTCAACTTCAATTGCAAAATAGAGCGAGGAAGAAACAATGTAGTTGGAGACATAGAAATTACCAATATCTGATGGTATACAAAGGTACGTAGAGAATCACCAGCAACTGTTTTCCTTTCTGGAGTAAAATGATTAACCGAATCAAGATAAGAAATGTAGACGCAACGCGAATTGGGTTCTCTACAATCTGATCCAAACTCGTTGACGTACATAGCAAAGAGACATACATCTACGTCTTCTATGTTTTGGAATAATAGGATCACCTACAATTTGTAGAAAGGATTGTCCAATCCAACAATTAAAACTTAAATGTAATAGAAAAGAAAGGAATACAATAAGATCAAAATTGAAAATATTTTCAAAAAAGAGCATAAATCTACATTTCATGCATAGCTTCCTCCAACTTTTATTCTATATGACACATTAACATTTGTTATATCATATAATAGCTTCATTTATTCATACATTATCAAGTGTGTGAAGTCAAAAGTCAAGGGTAAAGAAGTGGAGAAGACTGCTATCAATTCAACATACAACACATCCCCTCCATAAATCAAAACATCACTTTATTAAAAAGAGCCTATTTAAGTCTACACTAGACATGTCATAATCAGTGAAGTCATCATTCCCTTAATTTATCCTCAAATCACTACTAGCTCGTTGATGTATATTTTCATTTCTTATCTCATCCATTGTAGTATGACCACACAAGGCAGCAAGTCAAAGGAAAAAAATAAATGATGAACTAATCATCCAAATATTTTTGACATATTCATATAAACCATTACTTTTTACCTTGGACTTATAAGGAAACTCTGCGGGATACTGATTACCCTTGAACATATTTAGATATTGCTGCTTCACTTCTAGTTTTTCATTGGCAACTAAAACTACTCGAACCACAAGACCGGGTACCTGTGAGAAGTGAAAAATACTTTAGATTATTGTATATATCTGGGACATGCATAGGGAGGAACGTTAGCAAAGGGCGACAACTATGATCCGCAAAAGATCCGTATTGAACCATGAAGTAAGAAAATCTTATTACAATGACAGAAGTGTAATAAATTATAGCATAAATACACATACTTTCGTAAAATGTACGTATGGTAACTTAAGCATATGCCAACAGTTTTAATGACCCAAATAAAGTATGTACAACACCTTCGAGTAAGCATATTTTTTTAGAGAAATTTTTTTGCTACTTTTCATTAGCAGAAACCTATTAATAAAAGTAATCAAGTTTTCATTCCAATGATATGAATAAGTAACTGGATGAAACAATTTTTATAACTGGTATGTGGCACTAATGATGCAAACTATTCTAAATCCACTTGCAGACTAGTCAAGGCTTGTAATGGGCTGAGAATAGATAATATAATGAAGATTTTCCAATGTTACAGACTTATTTTTAGATAAGAAAATAGGATTAGTTATGAAGGAATCCTTATATTTGATTGATTCCCTTTAGGTTCAATATTCTCACACCGTGTTTTCTCACTATTTTCCTATTGTTCTTTACTTTATCCATGCAATAGAAACTTGAAAATAGCATGAGAAAGTTTCATAACTTTTAAAAACTTACAACATTGTGTCCGGATGATTCTGCCTCCTCGCGAAGAGAGTTGGAGAGTCTCTCCTCTAAATAATCGCTAAGCTTAGTTGTGGGAAGACTTTTTGCCGCCGTAGGTATCGCCTTCTGACCAACAACATTCTCTCCTAATCGGCAACTTGGACAAATATAATCATTCATCCCGTCCAGGTCGAGTTCATGGTTGTACAATGCACAAATTTGATGTGCCCATTTCTGGCATTTATCACACATTACCCACTGAAAGCACACACACACAATATTAGAGATAAGAATTTAAACTGTAAAAATACAAACTAAAGGTTTAAAGCAGTCACCGGTTCTTCATCGACTTCTTTATTTTTGTCTGCTTGGAGGTTGTGTTTTAAAATGCACCGTGTCCCACCCAAAGATATTTTGTTACCTTCCCTCTTGAAGCAGGAGGTGCAAACAGTGATTTCCCCATCTTTGGTTCTATAAAAAACTGCATTTAACGTGATGAGTTTTTCACAGGACAAACATGAAATATTTGGGGGACTCAGCATTAATGCAGCTTTCGCACATAAACTGCAAGTATTGTCGCTAAGGAGCCCCTGCATGACGGAAAAACATTAATCCAAGCTTTTTATTAAACTAAAATTGAATGTAAAAGATTAATTACAACCTGAACAGCATGCTTATATAGATTAAGCATATGTTTTTTGAGCTGATTTGCATCAAAAAAATCTGTTAAGGAAACTTTATGACTCTCCATTTTCGAGCTTTGAAGAAGAATTGCAACTCTGAAGAAGACGATTCAGCTTTTACAGTTAGAAGGAGAAAGTAGATGGAGTGATTTAGAAAGAGACAATTTTACACCTCTTATATATATTAATCAATTTATTCATGCTACAGTGAGTGGTACTTTTGTCAAGTGCACCATTTCTTGAAAAAAATGAAACAGAGAGAACTCGAGTGCGACTGCATGTCAACTGTACCATTTCTGATTTTAAAAAAAAAAAAACAGAGAGAACTCGAGTGCAAAGCCACGTCATAATAATGTGCTACTTAGCCGGCTCAAAACATGGTAAAAAACAGGATTTTAAAGTGCTGATGTGGCATAAAAAATTAAAGACAAAGGCCACAAGAAACAACACGTGTGAGCTACCGGTTGAAAACGGAAATGCTTTTGGTAGCAACTATTTTGATTTAGGATTTTCCTTATTTTTGTCTTAATTTTTGAGATTATTACATAATGTTAGAAGAAGTTGAAATATTACATTGTTAATATCATTTCAAACTTCTCACGACCTAGTTTTCCTCATCCCTAATAACATACGAAACAGTCAACCATAGCGAAAGTTACGACTTTAGGCCGTTCCAAAATATATAAACGATTTTTTTTATTTTTGTTTCAATTTTTGAAATTATTACGGGATATCAAATGAAATCATAATATTGTATTCTCAATACAAATTAAAATTTCAAAATACTCACGGCCTAGTTTCCTCCATCCATAACGGCGTGCGAAACAGCCATCCACATCGAAGGTGGCAGCTTGTCGAATTAAATCATTCCAAAATATATAAACAGTTTTTCTTATTTTTGTTTCAATTTTCGAGATTATTACGAGATCTCAAATGAAATAAAAATATTGCATTCTTAATATCATTTTCAAAGTGTTCACGACCTAGTCAAAATATTTCGACTTCGTTTGACATCACGTAATAATTTCAAACATTTAGACAAAAATAAGAAAAATCGTTTATAAAGTTTGGAACGCCTACTTCAACGAGTAGTAACTTTCGCTATGATACCGTTTCGCACGTCGTTAGGGATGGAGGAAATTAAGTTGTGAGCACTTTGAAATTGTATTAAGAATGCAATTGTAGTGCAGGACGAGTATCCAACGGTTTATTTGAGCCTGAGAATGAATATTGTCTTCATCTTCAAGTAAAGCCAAACATGACATTCAGGTTTAGCCATGTTGACCATTTAGTTATTGCAGTGGAAAGTGGGATCTGAAGGTACGGTACAGACTAGGCCATGCATTTTGTTGTGGTCAAAAGTAATGGATTTCGGGTTTCAATGACGGGTATTTGGGGCTTGCTACAAGATGCCACGACTAGCTAAGTTTATTATTATTATTGATATTATTATTAAGTGCTTATGAGTTATAATTGTTACGAAATGTGTGAATAATAATTAATAAGAACAAGACAATCTGCTCGACTAGCCATAACACCCCAAGAGGTTCAAGACATAAAAGAAACACAATAATTCTGCTCGTATTTTTGCACCTATTAATTATACACACAAATTAGGACCTTATTGAGAAATTTATGGAGTTAATTGAATATTTCTCATTTTCCTAGGGACTTTTTTGCATTGCCTTTTTAGGCCACATAGCTACTTGTAGCCATTTTCCATTAAGGTCTAATTCCGTGTAATTCACTTTTGATGGCAGTCCAACACTAATGATTACCACTACCACCTATTCAAGCCAAGGTAGTGTAGAGATGGCAGATACAAAAGAAGCATGTCAGGACGTGTAAGTTATTAGTTTTACCTAAAAGTAAGAAAAATTAAGTTATTGATGATCAAACAAAAATATTTATTCTCAAGTAAATAAATAAAATTTTCTTTGTTAATCGAAGTTAAAAATAAGTTGAAGTTAAAGTTTATGATAATAGGTAAAATTTATAAAAGGTTTGCCAAGTTAATTGAACTTGTTAGTTAAAAATAATAATAATAACAACAACAACAATAATAATAAGTTATTATGAAAAGTAAGTTTATTGATAAAAAAAATAAAATATGGTAATCTTGCTAAAATTTCGACTCCTAATTCATTACCCCTTAAAATATGGTAATCTCTCGAGTTATTTTGATGTTTAAAGTCAATAAGTGCTAAGTAGATACTCGATATAATTGAATGAAATTATTTTCATTTGAGAAACATTATAATTATATATAGTTGTTAGAGTTCCTTTGTAGTAAGTGTTCGTGCAAGGGCAAATAAAGGAGCAAAGACTTGCCTTGTCGGCTTGCTTTCTCGGTGAGGACTAGTTTGAGTGGTTTATCTTGACGGTACTAGTATATTCAAAATTTATTGGACATGTCGAGTGAAATTTTATGTAATATAAGAACCGTTAAATTAATTAAATTTTACAAGATCACTTTACGGTCTATTTTAATCCTAGATAGGAAATGAACTTCGGCCCCTCGAGACTTGCAATTTTTTCTTTCTAAGATTTGGATCGTCACCCTTTATTGGGAAAATCCGTAACACCTTGGAAATAGAAATGACAAATCCCTCGTTAAAAAGAATGTACGTGTCTCATTATCGTGAACGTAGCATTTGTTCTCGTGGCTAATCTACACAGAGCCCTCTTAAGAATTGACAATTTTCACTTGGCAAAAATAACAATTGAGATTGTGGCTATACATTGTCTGCTGTTAACTTGTTCTGAGTCTTGGAACATTTTGAAATAAAATTTAAGAAATGGTGCTGAAAAAGGCATCTGCTAGCATCCTACCAAGGCGAACTTGTGATTTGGTGGTGAGATGGAGGCCATCTTCTCCAACTTGGAGTCCCATGGCATCAACAGTTATAACATTCTTCATTGCAATTTGACTTGCTCGAACATTTTCCAGCCAATCTGCTTCTCCCTGTCCTGATGCTAATGCTACCTTTACACCAACATTAACACGAATATGAGAATTACTTTTGGCTTGATTATGTACAATTTCTTAATGCGTATTTGGTTTAGTTGAAATGCTACAGAAGTAGATAAAAACTTGCTTGTTTCGTGGTAAGAAGGTTCAAGACAAAAATTTTAATCAAGTTTGGCCAAAAAAGTAAAGTACAAGCCCTTCTTTGAATGATATAAATGTAGAAAGATTTATCTGAACACGCGCACCGGCAAATTTTTAGTCGAGTTTGGCGAAAAAGGTCACGAACTTTCGAATGAAATAAATGTAGAAAGAAGCAAAGCCAAACATGGTCTTAGACACTTTCGAACAAAATAAATGTTATTGTAATAGCATCTTTTCTTACCATATCAACAGTTGGTGAAGCCTTATGTAGCTATAAATTAAATGTTATCTGATGAACTTCTCTTCCATTTTAAAATTTTTATATTTGAAGATTTCAATTTCTTCCTATAAGCACTTTTTTTCTTTCTTTTAAATTCTTCAGATACAGATCAAATCTGTGCAATCAATTGGATATGGTGCAAGTCAAAGATTCAGAATTTGTACAAATTTGTTAATTTTGTTCCTTTGTATTAATATAATCGACAACAACAGTTATCGATCATGAGAGTTTGGCTTCTGAGGTAAGAGGTAAATAATTATTTTTGAGATGATCTCACCCTTGTTAAAATATGCTCAGTTAGGGGTCCGTTTGGCATGACTTTGAAAATGTCAAAATGAGATTTTGAGATCCAAAAAGTGCTTTTGGCCAGTTCGATTAATTTTATAAAAGCATTTCTTTTAATCGAAAAACATTTAAAGGGAGCAAACCTAATCCGAAAGTGAAAGTTCAGTTTTCAAATACTAATTAATAGCTTCTTCAAACTTTTCTACGAAAAGTAAAATCAAAAGCCTTGTCAAACCGACCGTAAAATAGGCAGAAACTTGATTGGAAAAGAATTATAAATACCTGAACAAATGGAATTTCGGGGTACTTCAATTCTTGATATAAACGATAAAGAAACATCTGGTATTCACCGAAAAATAAATAGGAGGCAGCTTCGGTTTCTGTATCTTTCTCCCCTTGATACCACAAAATTGCACGAATTTGTCCACCATGTTTGAGAGCTTCGTTAGTTCTTTTAATCATCTGACTTCTGAGGCTGCTATCAGAATCAGACCAAGCTGTAATACTTGTCCCTCCAATAGCACAAGGGACCAAAACTATGACCCCAAAATTAGGGTCTTTTTCCAATATTGCATTAGCAAATGCCATTCCTGGACCAACCCCACAAGTTTTATTCACATCAATTCCTGAATGGAGTGGTTCTTCAGCCTCTTCCAATTCTGAATTTTCATCTAGTCGAAGAATTCTTCGATTACTCGTGCATTCAATAGGCACATATTCGTCCCATTCTTTGTCATCCACCCCACCTCTTCCAGCCATGTTGCTCTGTCCTCCTAATATGAATATGTTTATTTTCTCGACCGTTTCGTGATACGGGTTTTCTTGACCGATCATCCTAAAAACGGAATAGCAATATAACAACAACAACAAAAACAACAAGAAAATCTTGTTACATGGACGTTTCATCGGTGTGTAAAATGTAAAAGGATCAGATTCACAAGGATTAGACTTTGACATTGAATACAAAATCCTGTACCAAAAGTGTACACAGCAAGTAATATTTATTTACAAGTACTAATTCACCGCATTTCTTTTCTAGTAAGGGAACTAAATCCATTCAGAAGAGGCAACTGTGTAATAGTTTATTGTAAAAGAATTTATTAATATAAATATGGTTTGGTTAAACCTGAAATTGCAATAACAGTTGGCCACATTTATCACGACTTCTTTGTTTATAAGGAAACTAACCCTACCGACAAGCTTAAAAGTTAAAATGATAAATGTTTAACTTTTAATTATTATTTTAACTTTTAAGCACGATTTGTATTTGTAGCGTTGAACAAAATTTTAGTATTTTCAAATCCAATTTTTTATTATAATCGGAGTAAATGTGCAAAAATTAAATTTAAGTAGTTGTAAACTTGTGGATGTGGACAAGGCTTATGTGCATCAAATGAGAAAGTCTTCTATAGGACAATTTTATCTACACACGTGATAAGATAGATCTTTTAGATCATGACATCTAAGACCCTGAATCGTTTAAATCACGACACTTCAACATTTAAAGAAACCAAGTGGAAATTGAGTACTCAGGTATCATGATTTAAACGGTTCAGGATTAGATGTGTCATAATTTAAATGATCATACATATTATATGTACATATAGGATTGTTCTATTTAAATTTTTTCATGTGTAAACTAAACCCTTGTTTGGTTCGGATTAAAATTTGATTTTAATTTAAGTCAAAATCAAATAATCAATGTTAACCACATCTTTCATGGTCCCACAACTTTTCAACCACACATTTTCAAAACTTTTATATCAATCTACTAAAAATCTAATTTTAATCCCCACGAAACACCCTCTAATTAAAGGTTATGGACATATGTCTAAATGTTGTCACATACGAAGTGTTAACGTGACAACATTCAGATGTTAATACAATCCAACACTTCAACTGTCGAAAACGTTGCTCCACTTCATGAAACCTTGTCTGAGAATTTTAAAAGGCACAATTGTTTTACGGTTACAATTATAATTGTATTTCTTTTTTCAAGTTTATGTTTCGTATGTTTTTTAATTCAGTTTTTCAATTTTATGTTGTATACGGATTTGAAGAATTTATTTCGCGCTTTTATTCTTGGGAGGTTAACTCAACTTGGAGGTAAGACTCCACAATAATAATTTATTGCTATATTTCAA
>CAIGRH010065641.1:0-11425 GCA_903798295.1 Fraxinus nigra
GGGCCACTTCTAAGAGAGTTATGTAAAGATAAATTTTCTAAAAATCACTCATGAACCAAGAAGTGTCTAAGGCCAAAATAGACACAAACGTGAGAATTTGTTCAAAGCATCTTGCTATTGATTAGCTAAATATATCTGATTGATTTTACTAGGGAAAGTTCAAAATCTTTGGCTACTTATCCCGATGCAGTTTTCTTCAATTTTACTTCAAAAAATATATCAAATATTGTTGTTTGGAAAAATGCTGATATATTTCATTCATGTGGGAGATTGTTGGAAATGGTTCAGTGAAATGGGTCAACTTTAAGTCCCATAATTAGTGGGACCCGTACGTCGATTATAACGAGACCAAGCATATTCACGTTCTACTCCACGAGGTGATCAATGTGATATATTTATTTATTGAAAACTATTTAGAATTGAATGAAATAATTAATGTCAAAGTAACTCAATTGGAACTATAAACTAGTAAAGAATTTGATTTATTGAAAATTCTCCAAACACTTATCCCATATAGGAAAGCTAGGAAACTTTGGTATGATTTATATAGTGTAAGGTTGGAAATTGGGTTTGGGACCCAATGGGTACCAATAGTCTTTAGAAGGAAAGAGATCTATATTCTATTGGATTCGGTCCAAACCCCACATGCGCACGCCATCATCTGTCTGTTCGGCTCGGCTCGGCACGAGCACGTGCCGAGCCCAATCCAGTTTGATCCGTGTGCAGGTGTGGGTGCGTCCTTGTATTATATTATCTTTTTGGACAAAATTTATTTACTTTTGGATCAAATTGTAATTAATCAATTTTTTTGGGTACTTAATGAAATCATTATTTTTTTATTGGCTTATTTTCGGGTAATAATTTTTTGGATGGTTTGGTCTAAACAGTCAATTGCTAAGCGACTGTTAACTGACTGAACATCAACTGTTAACCGTCTAAACAGCCGACTGTCTGTTCGACTTTTAAGAGTTATCTGAACAATGACGACTGCCCTGCTGCCAGAAAAATTACACCATTTTTATTACAATCATTCTCTGCTTTTAACCTCACTCTACTCTCTCATTCTAAAATTGTTCTCAAAGTGAAAAAAACACCTCGTTGAGTTCGTTGGAGCTCTTGCAGATTTCTGTGCTGCTTCCATAGGAGACAGACAAAATTCGTTATATCCTGGAAAATGATTGCTGGATACCTTTAGCATCTATGAAGGCAACACATTTATTTTAAGGAAATATGGTGAACTTGATGGGCTCGAATTTATATTGTGATCTTATTGAACAAACTGGTTACGCTGTCCAACAATTACTTTAAGGTAATTCCGTCATAATATTTGAATGAGACTTTTATATTCTAGAATAACAAGTACCCATCAAGAAAACAGCAATAGAAGTATTCCTTAAGCATTTGGTCAATAAAAGGTAGTAAGAAGTAGTCTTTTCTAGTAGCATTGTTCAGCACGTGGTAGTCAATACACACCATCCATTGTTTGATTGTTGTGGTAGGAATCAATTCATTGTTATCATTTCCACAAACATGATTCATCCCTGCTTTGGTACTATATAAACTGGATTTGTCAACGGGCTATATGCGACATGATAAATAATTACATCTAACCAATTCAAAGCTTCATATTTTACCATGTCCTTCAATTTTGTGTTCAATCTACATCAAGTTTTAATATAAGGCATTTATTCATCCTCCCTAAGTATTTTATGTATGTACATAGATGGAATAAGGCCATTCATGTCAGTAATAGACCATCCAAAAGCATATTTACGTTCTTTAGGCATCCTAAGAAATTTGTCTTCCAACACCTTAGCTAAGTCACTGGATATATTCACTAGCATTGTAGAAGATTCAATTAAACAGTCATAACGAAGTTGTTATGGTAGTTCGTCAATCTCAAGTGTAGGTGGTTGCTGAATAAATTGAAAAGATTATAATGGCAATGCCCCAAGCTCATCAAAGTATAGCCTCCATTTTGGATAAATATGAGATGAAGACTTCGAATGATGTGCAAATTCCTCAATGGAGTTGGAGTGCACAATACATGCTTCAAAAGGCTTTGAAGGATGTTTTATTGAAAATGTGTTGGCTACTAAGTTGTCAACTGGAAGCATATCTGATTCAAATGTCTAAGAATGGCATGAAGTAAGTGGAATGTTCCGATCCTCTTCCATAGCTTACAAATTGAAGTATGCTAGAAAGAACATTTTGACCTCACTTGGATATCTTCAATAAATCCCTTTAGGTACTTAATTGACGTATCTGCCACTTGAAGTGACATTTTAGTATGTTTAGCTTCTCTCATTCCTAGTTTCTTGAAAATAGAAAGGACACAATTTATTTTTGCATCAAAATCACAAAAACCTCTACCAAAAGTAAATTTACGAATGGACTGCACGGTATACTAAAACTTCACGTGTCTTTTAACTTAAGAGGTAATTTATTTTTGAGAGTTGTTTTGCACTCCTTCTTAAGCACGACGTCACATTCCCCTTTAGTTTCCTTTTGTTGGACAATATTTCCTTTGTTAATTTGGCATAGCTAGACATTTGTGTTAGGGCATCTACGAAATTTATATTGATGTGTAGCATATTAAATATCTTTAGAACTTTGCAAATTGCTTATCTAGCTTTGCAACTGCTGTGACTTGAACCTGTGACTTACTTATCAGAAGTGTGCTTCCAACAATTTTGTGATGACATGCGTGTTTCTGAAATAACACTTCTCTTAATTGAAGTCTTTGGCTGGATTGTTGACACTTGGCATTTTGATTACCGTTGGATCAAGTTTTCTAGAGGCTTCTGATTTATATCTTCCTAGTTACATTTTGTTTGGCTTATTCACTATGGCTTTTGGGTTTTTAGTATGTTCGTTTGCCTTCTAGAGAGAACATTTCATTCTTCGATTCTTGAGTGCTTAGAGTGTGTAAATGTTAGAATCTCTTAGATATACTTCTGATTGTGAAGGAGTAATACTTTTCTGAGTTATTTATGCACTGAATCTATGGGATTCAAGTTATGTGTAAGGTTGATGACAGAACTAAGTGATCTGTCTTGATTTATGCCTAGAGGGTGTGTTCGATCCAAAGCCGTTTGTAAAGATAAGTCTTTGTGGCTTCAATCTTGTATTCTTGAACTGATTGTAAGTTTTAGCTGTAATATTTTTTGCTATTAGTGCAACCGAGCAAATATCCATTATTTGGGTGCTCAACAGGGGATGAAGGCGTTAGATCCGGTCGCCGAACTTCCGGGGCTTAGGTCGAAATAATTCCTTGTGTTCAATCTTTAATTTTTTGTGAGCTCAATTTTTGATCCATTGATATTTTGAGGAATCTTGTTTTAATATCGTGTGTTGTGGGCCTTTTTAGCGACCTTTCTAGAAACGGGATGTAAGGCACATGTATTTGTTGATATTATTGTTCAAAATCGTATTTTATAAGTGGGCTGATTATTGGGCCTATATTATGATCAATTGGAATGGCAAATGGATGTGACTTTAGGTTTTGCCCATGTGATTGCATGGGCTTAGAGGCCATGCAATTGCATGGCACCCCGCCTATAGCACTCGAGGCTAAAAGCCTATTACCATGTGATTGCATGGGCATTAGGTTGGTTTCCAGGTTTGAAGTTTGGTGGCTTTTGAAAGAAAAGTTCCATCTTTTCATAAAAAATTGGAACCATTACGAATTGTGTTGATTGCAAACTATAAATAGATGATATTTTTCCATATCAAAATAGAATTTTACATACAATCATCCCATGTAAACAAAGAGAGATTATCAAATTCCTTTACATATTAATTTCAAAGTTTTCACTTGTTCATATTGAAGAAACACTTGTGATTTGATGCTTGATTAATCTTTCAAACTATTTGCCATTTGAATCCTTAAAAGTATTTGGAGAGGAAATAAATATCATTTGAGGACAACATTTACTACGTGTTCAAGTCTTGCCATTTATTCCATTTTTTGGTGTTTCCACCTTCATTCTATTTTTTTCTCAATTGTTATTTCCAAAAATCTCAAACGATATTCCTACTACAATGGAGACAGAGACTACACTTGCAACTATCAAGGTGATGAACTAAGACTTGGTTCGTTTTGATAGGTTCGATGGAACAAACTTCACTCGGTGGCAAGCTAAACTCAATTTCCTTCTAACGACGTTGAAGATCATCTATGTGCTTGATCCAAGTTTGGAACCAATTGCTAAAACAACTAATGAAGATTCTAAAGACGTACGGGCTGAGAGAAAGAAAATACAAGATGAAACTAATTTGTTGCGGTTACATTCTTAATTCCCTTTTCCATCTTTTATACAATCTCTACACCAACACCAGTTCGGCAAAGGAAATTTGGGAAGTGCTTGAAACAAACACAAAGTTGAGGAGGAAGGTACCAAGAAGTTTTTAACTTCAAAATACTTTGACTTTAAAATGTTAGATAACTTTCCCTTGTTGCCTCAAGTACATGAACTTCAAGTGATTTCAATAAATTGAAGGCAGTGAAAATCGAACTTCTCCAATCATTTCAAGTAGGAGCAATTATTGCTAAATTGCCTTCAGTTTGGAAAGGTTAAAGGAAGAAGAGTTTTCACAACTCCAAAAATTTTTCTTTGAAACATATATAAAATCTTCGCACAGAAGAAGAAACAAGAGCACTAGATAGGATCGAAAGTTCTTATGATGGCTCCTCGAAAGTCTATGCCATATACAATGTTGATCACTCCAACAAATATAAAAATAAAGGAAAGATTCTTGTTACTAAAAAAGATTAAGGGAAGTTCAAAAACAAGTCAAATGGACATTGTTACGTTTGTAAAAAAAAAATAGGACACTATGTAAGAGATTGCAAGCATAAAAAACAACCAAAGAATGAGGGAAATGTGAAATCTTCTAAAGAGATTATCGCTACGATGAACAAAATCATTGCAATCAAAAGCACAATTCCGAGATGGTGGTATGACACATGTGCTACAATTCATGTTTGTTATGATAAATCTCTTTTCAAAACTTATCATGACATTGTTGATGGACAAGAAATTCAAATGGTAAATGAAGGATGCTCTAAGGTGATTAGCAAAGAAAACCTTGAAATCATCTTCATTTCGGGAAACAAGATTACTTTGACCAATATTCTTCATGTACCAGAAATGAATAGAAACTTAGCAAGTAGGGTTCTTTTGGGAAAACTAGGAATACAATCTGTATTTGAGCCAAGTAAACTTATATTCACTCGAAACATGTATTTTATTGGTAAAGGCTATTCTAATTATGGAATGGTCAAGTTATGTACTGTTGATGATGATTCTAATAATAATAACAAATATTTTGCTTATATGAATGACTCATTTGCTCTATAGTATGGTACATTAGCACACATAAGTACTAGCACTATGAAAAGAATGGTTAAAAGTGGATTACTTTCATGTGAACTTGATAACCTAGATAAATGTGAAACTTGCATTACATCTAATATGATTAAGAAGCCATTTTATAGTCTAGAAAGATATCAACTCTACTTGAACTTGTACATTCTGATATTTGTGAATTGAATGACATGCTAATAAGAGGAGGTAATAAAGATTTCATTACATTCATTGATACTTATGTTTATCTATTAAAAAATAAAGATGAGGCTTTTAATGCATTTAAGATATATAAAGCATAAGTTGAAAATTAATTAGGAAGAAAAATAAAGACTCTTAGAAGTGATAGATGTGGAGAATATTTTTCAATTGAATTCAATGTATTTTGTGAACAAAATGGCATAATACACCTATGTTCCGCATCACGTATCCTTGAACAAAATGTTTTAGCAGAAAGAAAGAATAAAAGACTCTTAGAAATGATTAATGCCATGTTATTAAATGCTGAATTACTTTTTAATTAATGGGGGTGAAGCTTTGTTCAGTGATTGTCATATAGTAAATAGGATTCATTTGGAAAAAAATCAAGTTTCCTAATATGAAATATAGAAATTGAAGGAACCCAAATATAAGTTATTTCAAATTGTGGGGTGTCTTCCTTATTGCAAGAATGTTGATCTTAAGATAACCAAATTAGGCCCTAGAGGTATAAAATGTGCATTTATGGGATATGCTTCAAATAACAAGGTCTATAGATCATTAAACTTAGAATCCAATGTTATAATAGAATCAAGAGATGTGGATTTTTTTCGAGAATGTATTGACAACAAGAAACTCTCAAAATGAAACTCATGTAGACATTCCCGCTTCTAGAAAATCACAAGTGAAAACATCTACAAGAGATGTTGAACTATCAAGTGAACTTTGAAGAAGCAAGAGAGTTAGAAATGAAAGGATTTAGGATAGAACGAAATATATACCTAACTTATTTCTTTGTACTTAGTCAAGGAAGATTGGAAGGATATTGTAAGAACAACTCATTTGGTTCTTAAGTTGAAAGTAATCCTAAGACTTATAAAGAAGTAATGCCTTCTAGAGATTGTATATTTTGGAAAGATGCAATAAATGATGAAATAGCTTTTATTATATCTAAAAACACTTGAAAAATTGTTGATTTACCAAAAGGATCTAAATTCATTGGTTGCAAATGGGTGCTTAGAAAGAAATATAATTTCGATAGTACACTCAATACCTATAATGTTAGATTAGTAGATAAGGGATATCGATAAAAGGAAGGAATCTATTATTTTGCCATATATGTACTTGTAGCTAGGATAACCTTGACAAGGATTTTGTTTGCATTAGCATCAATGTTTGATTTACATATTCATCAAATGGATGTCAAAACGACATTTCTAAATGAGGATCTTGAGGAGGTGGTTTATATGGAATAATTAGAAGGGTTTGTTCTACCAGGAAATAAAAAATAAAATATGCAAGTTAGTTAAGTCCTTATATGGATTAAAACAAGTACCTAAAAAGTGGCATGAGAAATTTAATTATACAATTATGTCAAATGGTTTTATTCATAATTCAATAGATAAATGTTTATATATTAAAGTAAGTGATAATATTATTATGTTTGTATATCTTTATGTGGATAGTATGTTAATCATTAGTAATGACATGGAAAAGATTAAAGAAACAAGGAGGTTTCTATCCTCCACGTTCAAAATGAAGAATTTTAGACAAGAAGACATTATCCTTGGTATTCAAGTTAAGAAAGATAGTGGGTGTTATTCACTAATCCAAAAATAAATTCAAATATTTGAACATTAAAGAGGCAAATACCCCCATTGAATCCAAATATCAAGTTAGTAAAGAATGATGGACGAGCATTAGCTTAAATTGAATATGCAAGTGCAATTGAAAATCTTATGTATGCGGTACAATATACAAGATCGGATGTTACCTTTTCTGTGAGTAAACTAAGCAAGTTTACTATCAATCCAAATTTTGAACATTGAAAGGTCATAGCAAAAGTTCTTGGTTATGTGAAGAAAACCAAAAACCTTGGACTACAACATACAAAGTTCTTGACTATCCTTAGAAAGATATATCGATGCTAGTTGATATCGAGTGCAAGAGAAAACAAGTCTACTTTAGGCTGGGTATTTACACTTGAAGGATGTACAGTTTCTTGAAAGTCTAAGAAACAAACATGCATTACACACTCAACAATGGAGCTGGAGTTTGTAGAATTGGCCGAAACACGAAAAGAGGCTGAGTGGCTAAGGGATCTTGTATATGAAATTCCTTTGGATGCAAATGATATTTCTTCGTTACCTATCTTGTATAATAGTCAAACCATTTTAGTTTGAGCATATATAATGAAAAGTCTAAACATATGAGTCTAAGACATGAATATATGAGAATATTAATTAAGCATGGAATAATTTCTTTCTCACATGTGAAGTATAGTAATAACTTAGTTGACCCGTTAATTAAACCTCTTGCAAGAGAGTAAGATCAACATCGAGAAGGATGGCTGAAATTCCTTGATTAAAAGTCCACAACTGATGGCAACCCTCTCGAAATATGCTAAATATGTATATCTAGATTCAATTGGTAATAACAAGCCGATAAGTGGATAAGTTTCAGCACTATTAACTTATTTTAAATCCTTTCCTTGATAAATAGTGCTGATTATTATGGTTGGAGGTGATGTTTTTCCATATCAAAATATATTTTTACATAGAATTATCCCATATAATCAAATAGAGATTATCAAATTCCTTAACATATTTATTTCGAAATTTCACTCGTTCATATTGAAGAAACACTCGTGCTTTGGTATTCTTCATAAGGCTTGATTAATCCTTCAAACTATTTGTCATTTGAATCCTTAAAAACATTTGGAGAGGAGGCAAATATAGTTTGAGAACAACGTTTACTACATGTTCAATTCTTGCCATTTATTCCATTTTTTGGTGTTTCCATCTTCATTCTATTTTTCTCTCCATTGCTGTTATTTCCAACAATATTTTAACTACTACTAGGGCATTTGCTTTTGGAATGTCTTCATCCTTCTCAACATTGCCCTCTTCCAAATATGTAGATTGCTCTTCCTGTTGAAAATCGAGATGAACACGTGTTTATCCTTAACAACTATCTTTTTACTTGTATTTCTGGTAGCTGGACACTACTTCTTGTTAATTGTTATAGCATGTACTTGCTCATTTGAATTAATCTATGTATTGCTAGGGAAGAAACCACGTGGATTCATTGTTGTTTGTAAGGCTATCTATCCTGTTGAAGTTTCCAAATTCTTAACAGATTCTTGTTGACTGAGAAAGTTGGTCTCGATCTTTTGGATGTATTCGTCAGTCTTTGCATATATTTAGCGAGAATCCCCTCAATGATGGCTTTCTTTTTTATTGAACTCCTATTTGATTTCCAATATTCTTATTGTTGGACTCTTTCTTCTGGCCGTAGTAGCTGCAATTGCAACATGCATTAAGCTAAAAATGCTGTTTAAATTTACTTTCGCGGTCCTCTGTGATTTTCTTCAAACCCTTGATTTAGAATTGTGCTTGCAAGATATTATTTGAACCCCATTTCGAATTTCGATATGTTTAATAAATAGAAATATAGATGTTAGGTCCTAATTTGGGCAAAGAGCACCATTTTTGCCCTAAAAAATTTCCGCATCAACCAAAAAATCGAGTTCTGGTTTTCATCCTTTCCTTTAAGAAAAATCCTAGTTAAACGAGAAATAACTACAGCTCCATTAAAATTTTTTCTTGCTCAAGCAATAAATTCTCTACTTAAGCAAGACGATCTCCCTAAAAAATCTCATTTCTCAATTTTCTCGTTTTAGCAAAGAAATTCTTGCTCAAGCAAGAACACTTGGTCAATTCTTTGTCAATCCAAGCGTACACATCAACTCTCTTTTTTCTCCTCGAGCCTTTATGTCTTGATACATTATCCCTTCCAATTTTTTACTTCAAAACATTGACATCTTCTCATTTTATGTTCCAACTTCATCAATGTATCTCAAGCTCAGGAATTTCTTCCTAAAACACAAAATTCTATAATCAATAATAATTGAACTCAAAATATTTCATATTATTATCTAAAACTCTTTGTTAAACGGTCTACATATGTGTACTTATCTAATTACTTTGTAAACTTATCTAGTCTTAGATATGAATAAAACAACTAGCAAGAGCATTTTTCAAATATTCTTAAATAAATTAACCTAGAACAAAAAAGGCAATGAGGAAAATAAGTACTTTAACATTTTCAAAAAAAATCACACAGAGGTTACTTGATTTTTCACGTCACAACTACTGTTAAAATGTAATGCAAATTCATTTGGTATTGATGGATTGGTTGAAAGAGGTCAAAATATAAACCAAGGAGTTTGGAGTAGAGTCTGGTGCATAGGCGCTACTATTCGGGCGCTTGGGCACCAATCGGGTGTGAAAATTGGATTTAATTCAGAGATTCAGCGCCTGAGCGCCATGTTCAAGTGTCATCTACCGCTCGCTTACTGCAAACATTGGAGTTCGAGTGCCTTGTGCTACTCACTAGGCTTGACGCTGCTATTCTTCTGCCTAATGCATATTTGTGATTTTGACTAATTCTGAGACTCCTATTCTATCTAAAACACTATAATTAAGGCTTGACATGTACTATATATATATATAGTCATTATGATAGAGAATAAGTTGAAAACACAAAATCATTGTATTTTTTCATTCATTTATAGAATTCACCTCCTTTACCCATGGTGTTTCCACGTAAAATCTTGTCTTTGTGATTTTTTACTTTCTATTTCCATATTACTCTCCTTTCTTGAATCTAGTAAGTGGTATCAAAGCAAATTTGTAACCCTTTGTTTGTAACAAGTGATATCAGAACGTTCGATTAACTTAGTTCGAAATTTGAATTTTTGTGATACATAATGAAGTATGACATTCTATTTTTAGATTGCAGCACCAAATTTTCATTATGGCAAGTAAAGATGTGAGAAATTTTCATTAAGATATATTTGGATGATACTTAGTTGGGATTGGATAAGATGCCCTCAACTTGGATATTGGAAGAAAAACAACACAGAGATCGGAAGACTCTATCCCAAATTTATCTTCATATTTCAAATTAGATTATTCATGATGTTCTTAAGGAAAAAAGTGACTGCATTGTGGTTAAAATTGGAGCGATTTTTGTAATTTCCCTAAATTTTCATAGTATAGAATTTAATTTTGTATGCTATATTTTAATGTTTGGAAAAGTTAGGGATTAGAATGATATATATCAGTTTCAATTTTTATTTGGGTCATATATTTAGATTTTGATAGAGTATGATAAGTATATGAATATTATGCTCGTTGGATAGATTGTAATTAATTTTGCATTTTAGGCTCGAGAAAAAAGTTAATTTGGATAAGCGAGGCCCAAGTTATCGAGGTCGAAAAATTTTGCCATAAATTGTAATTTAGTTAGGTTATTTTTATGAATTGTGAATTTTTTTAATGGCAAGCACGTGTATGATGTGTTTGATTTTTTTTATTTAATTTTAATTTTAGTTTTTTGAGTTGGGATTGATTTGACATGTGTGAGAATCTTGAAGTGATAAGATGTTGGTTGAGATATGTCACCCTACATGATCGAGACGTGCGCACGCAACCTACCATTTTTCTTGATGCATGATTTCAATATTTTTTTTTTCAGGATTGCACCATGTTTTATGTCCTGAGCATTCCCATATATTCACCATTTTCCCTACACCGCAAGGATAGAATGAGTCGTTGGTTGGCGGGTGATAAAGTGCATTCGTTGTGTCAAACATTTGAAATTAATAAATCGAATTCGGTGTAACATGCCTTGAATTCTAAATTTTAGCAGTAACCTTTGTTTATTAGCTTTTTTTTTTCTGAAATCATTTATTTTATTTGAAATCTGAAATGAATTTAGTTGGACATGTAATTTCATATGATGGCTTGGAAATCTTAATTTGTTTGTGATATTTGGTGTTTATCTTGCTATTT